>JAGWEN010000084.1:0-272500 GCA_018703685.1 Orius laevigatus
AAAAGAAGGGTTGGATAGGCCTAAGGGATGCTGCAGGGGCACTGGGGGCCCTTATTAACCAGGTTTTTGATCTTTTTAGACACAGGGGGCCCTTTAAAGCTTGAATTTTTTATCTCTTTTGCACTAGGGGCCCTTTTTAGATAGGTTTTTTTAATCTTTTTACACACTGCTTTTAGCTTGAATTATGATCTTATTTATACACTAGGGGCCCTTTTTAGATAGGTTTTTGATCCTTTTCCCTTTTTAACTAGGTTTTTGATTTTGTTTTACAAAAGGGGCCCTTTTAACTAGATTAGGTTTCTATGTGACGAAAAGGGCCCTTTTTAGCTTGATTTATATTCCTTTTTAGACACAGGGGCCCTTTTAGCTTGAATTTTGATCTTTTATATACACTAGGGGCTCTTTTAGCTTGAATTATGATCTTATTTGTACACTAGGGGCCCTTTTTAGATAGGTTTTTGATCTTTTTTTATGAACTAGGGGCTCTTTTAGCTTGAAGTTTGATCTTTTTTAGACACTAGGAGCCCTTTAAGCTTAAATAGTGTTCAATTTGAGTCGATAATTCTGAAATAAGCACAAATGATGAAAATATATGGATAAGGGGGTCAAAAGAAGGGTCGGATAGGCCCAAGGGATGCTGTAGGGGCACTAGGGGCCCTTATATAGATATGTTTTTGATCTTTTTTAGTCACAGGGGGCCCTTTAAAGCTTGAATTTTTTATCTCTTTTGCACTAGGGGCCCTTTTTAGATAGGATTTTGATCCTTTTTTCCCCATAAACTAGGGGCCCTTTTAGCTTGAATTTTGATCTTTATATACACTAGGGGCCCTTTTGGCTTGAATTTCGATCCTTTTTGGACACTAGGGGCCCTTTTAACTAGATTATGTTTCTTTGTGACGAAAAGGGCCCTTTTTTGGTTGACTTATAATCCTTTTTTAGACACTAGGAGCCCTTTTCAGCTTGAATTTTGATCCTTTTTGGACACTAGGAGCCCTTATTAGCCAGGTTGTTGATCTTTTTTAGACACAGGGGGCCCTTTAAGCTTGAATTTTTATCTCTTTTGCACTAGGGGCCCTTTTTAGCAAGGTTTTTTATCTTTTTACACACTAGGGGGGCCTTTTAGCTTGAATTTTTATCTTTTTATACACTAGGGGCTCTTTTAGCTTGAATTATGATCTTATTTGTACACTAGGGGCCCTTTTTAGATAGGTTTTT
Source organism: Orius laevigatus (assembly GCA_018703685.1). Taxonomy (NCBI): domain Eukaryota; kingdom Metazoa; phylum Arthropoda; class Insecta; order Hemiptera; family Anthocoridae; genus Orius; species Orius laevigatus. The sequence goes on from JAGWEN010000084.1 coordinate 1,216, forward strand.
GATCATTTTTTGGAGACTAGGAGCCCTTTTTAGCTAGGTTTTTGATCTTTTTTGGACAAAAGGGGCCCTTTTAACTAGATTATGTTTCTTTGTGACGAAAAGGGCCCTTTTTAGCTTGATTTATAATCCTTTTTAGACACTAGGAGCCCTTTTTAGCTTGAATTTTGATCATTTTTGGACACTAGGGGCCCTTATTAACCAGGTTTTTGATCTTTTTAGACACAGGGGGGCCCTTTAAGCTTGAATTTTCATCTCTTTTGCACAAGGGGCCCTTTTTAGATAGGTTTTTTAATCTTTTTACACACTAGGGGGGCCTTTTAGCTTGAATTTTGTTCTTTTTATACACTAGGGGCCCTTTTTAGATAGGTTTTTGATCTTTTTTGGACACTAGGGGCCCTTTTAACTAGATTATGTTTCTTTGTGACGAAAAGGGCTCTTTTTAGCTTGATTTATATCCCTTTTTAGAAACAGGGGGCCCTTATTATCTTGATTTTATTCATTCCTTTTTGCACACTAGGGGCCCTTTTAGCTTGAATTTTGATCTTTTTTTACACTAAGGGCTCTTTTAGCTTGATTCATAATCTTTACTAGACACTAGGGGCTCTTTTAGCTTGAATTTTGATCCTTTTTGGACACTGGGGGCCCTTTTTAGCTAGGTTATTGATCTTTTTTTGGACAAAAGGGGCTCTTTTAACTAGAATATGGTTCTTTGTCACGAAAAGGGCCCCTTTTGGCTTGATTTATATTCCTTTTTAGACACTAGGAGCCCTTTTTAGCTCGAATTTTGATCCTTTTTGGACACTAGGGGCCCTTTAAACTAGAATATGTTTGTTTGTGACGAAAAGGGCCCTTTTTAGCTTGATTTATAATCTTTGCTAGACACTAGGGGCCCTTTATAGCTTGAATTTTGATCCTTTTTGCACATTGGGGCCCTTTTTAGCTAGGTTTTTGAATACATTAGGGGCCATTTTAGCTTGAATTTTGATCTTTCTTATACACTAGGGGCCCTTAATATCTTGACTTTTAAAAATCCTTTTTGCACACTAGGGATCGACCAATTTTAATGTAGGTAGAATATTAAAAAAAAGTTTTTCTTTTTTTTTTTTTTTTTTTTTGCTTTTCAGCAACCCACCCACCATGATCTCTTAAGGATTATTTTGACCCTACAACCCTTGAACCCTTCATAAATTATAAGATCCAGTTTGTCTATAAAATTTGTCTATTCATCATCAGATAGTTATCTAACATCATGAATTCCAACAAAAAACTTTCGTGAATGACTAATAAGAAGCAACAAACCGCTGAATACATAAACAAAACTAAAAATAACAGCGATAAGACATTCTTTTTCAAAGAAAATTTTATTCTAAGCTAATTTTAACGAATAAAATTACTAAAATGGTCATCAATGATGAGTTATAAGTTACACCACTCAATTGAATCGAGTGCACTCAAATGAAGGATGACCAGCAGAAGTGGGATTAGGCATGACTGACTATTTTAATCAGGAAAAATATTTATGAGGAACAATTTTAAAGTAACAAGCTAACGAGAAAAGCTTGGATTTTTGGCCAATTTAAAAGGATGACTGAATAGTGACCGACATACAATAAAAACTGAATTATAAATTATTTAAAATAATACATACCAAATGAGGTTGAACTCCAAAAGATGCGATGTTGAAACTTTGATGAAATATTTTAAAAATTTGATGGATACATTGAAGGATTTGGTTTCTGATAAGTGATAAGGTGGTTGGCAGTTGACACTCGAGAGCTGATATGGGAGAATGGTTTGAGACTTGAGTGGGGAGCACGTGGGGAATTCGTTGAGTGGGGACTGGGGAGCAGAGTTGCCAACATTTACCTTAATATTTCCCGTTTTCTCTATTTTTCCAAGAATACGAATTTTGGTGAATACATAATCGTTTTACGTACCTACACTTTTTTTCTGCAATTTTGTAGTGAACATTTAAAATCTGGCTGAAAGGGTCTTTTCTGGTCGAAAAAGGGTCAAAACCTGTATAATAAGGGTTTTTATTCGGTCAAATGGGTCAGATCTGGCTAAAAAGGGTCCCCCAGGGAACTCCCAGAATATTTTCGAAGCAACGCGAGTCAAAACCCAGGCCACGTGGTGGCAATTTTGCCAGTTTGGGCGTTTTTTAGCAAATTTTGCTACTTTACTGCGGAGTTGTAATTGAAATTATAATGGAATTACAATGTTCCTTGAAAAGATTAATTGAGAAGATTGTAGAATTGATATTTGGTGCTGAATAGTGTAATGAATAATTTGTTTGCCCCCCCCCCCCGTCTTTCCCCACATATAAGATCCTCGGGCGGTTTGGGGCTTGTCCTTTCCTAGGGAAAACATGATTTATATAAATAATAATAAATAGAGTCCCTAGGAAAGTGCTTATCCAACAATTAGGCTCCACACCCTACCAAGTACAACGGTAACCGAGAGTGAAATTCCTAATCAAATGGAAAGAAGAATAACTCGAGGCTGTTGACTGACCTCTGCTCTCGGACACCCTTCGAAGGTAACATCGAAGGCATGCTTCTTCATTAGAATTTTCATCGTATTTCTTCTTCCTATATATATGTTGGCTTAAGATAAGCCCAAGGGCCCCAGGGCCACCCCCAGCCTTGGAAGCGGCTTCGGTGACGGCTGAATCGACGTTGTCCGACATGATAAAATGGTCCAGGCAATGGAAACGGGCTAGTTCACTTCCTTACTTTTCCCACTATCACTTTTAAACTAAAAGATAAACCAAGAAAGATCCAAGATCACCAAAAACAGATCAAAGTGACTCGCATGAACACCCACGTGTCTTAACCATCACTCCTCATCAACAAACATGGCGACCGAGTAACCACCCGGTCTTCAACCGGCCGTTCACAACCGGTTGCACCGGCTTCGTCCTTATCAAAGGCGAGCGGCAGCCCCTTTTCTCTTATCATTTGAAGCAACTTTTGGGAAAAGCAAGAATGCGAGCATATGACGACGTGTTTCCTGTCCATTTGACCAAAGACATGTCGTCACACCACGACATATAAATAATAATAAATGGAGTCCCTAGGAAAGTGCTTATCCAACAATTAGGCTCCACACGACCACACCCTACCAAGTACAACGGTAACCGAGAGTGAAAATCCTAATCAAAGGGAAAGAAGAATAACTCGAGGCTGTTGACTGACCTCTGCTCTCGGACACCCCTCAAAGGTAACACCGAAGGCATGCTTCTTCATTAGAACTTTCATCGTATTTCTTCTTCCTATATATATGTGGATTCAGGTAAACGACTATCACAGAGTCAGGAGATAGACGACTGTCACAGAGTCAGGAGCAGCTATCGCTAATATCTAACAGATCCTCAGTGATTCACCCTGAGAGCAGAGAGAGAAAAGGACTGGGCGACTAGGGTGCCCGCCCCGATAGGGGCAGTCTTCTTTCGGCTCTCTCGAGGGACACTTGGCCTTGTAAAGCCAGAGAGCCTAGGGTGATTCACTTAGAGAATCGCGTGTGCCTTTTTCTGAGATTGTTCATAGTTTGATGTTATCATTAATTATCGTGTGTTCGAGATACCCCCTCCAATATATATGTAATTGTTTTATTCATGATAGAGTTGCATAAATGTCCAATATGTTTCTAGGCTTTCCCTGTGTTGCATGCATTGATGGAGAAAAAAAAGAGAAGATCAGTACTCTGCTGTACTGTCTTATCTCAAACAAAAACTAGATCTGAACTTAACTTACTTACTTAAGTACTTACTTAACTTACTTAAAAAACAGACCACAAAATGTTAAAATATTTGATAAATTTAGCGACTCTCGTCCCATCGAAGCAGGAGTGCCTCAAGGGTCGATACTTGGTCCCCTCTTTTTCTTAATATATGTTGGCTTAAGATAAGCCCAAAGGCCCCAGGGCCACCCTCAGACTTGGAAGCGGCTTCGGTGACTGCTGAATCGACGTTGTCCGACATGATAAAATGGTCCAGGCAATGGAAAAGGGCTAGTTCACTTCGTTACTTTTCCCACTATCACTTTTAAACTAAAAGATAAACCAAGAAAGATCCAAGATCACCAAAAACAGATCAAAGTGACTCGCACGAACACCCACGTGTCTTAACCATCACTCCTCATCAACAAACATGGCAACCGAGTGGGTACCCGGTCTTCAACCGGCCGTTCACAACCGGTTGCACCGGCTTCGTCCTTATCAAAGGCGAGCGGCAGCCCCTTTTCTCTTATCATTTGAAGCAACTTTTGGGAAAAGCAAGAATGCGAGCATATGACGACGTGTTTCCTGTCCATTTGACCAAAGACATGTCGTCACACCACGACATATAAATAATAATAAATGGAGTCCCTAGGAAAGTGCTTATCCAACAATTAGGCTCCACACCCTACCAAGTACAACGGTAACCGAGAGTGAAAATCCTAATCAAAGGGAAAGAAGAATAACTCGAGGCTGTTGACTGACCTCTGCTCTCGGACACCCCTCGAAGGTAACACCGAAGGCATGCTTCTTCATTAGTACTTTCATCGTATTTCTTCTTCCTATATATATGTAATTGTTTTATTCATGATAGAGTTGTATAAATGTCCAATATGTTGCTTTCCCTGTGTTGCATGCATTGATGGAGAAAAAAAGAGAAGATCAGTACTCTGCTGTACTGTCTTATCTCAAACAAAAACTAGATCTGAACTGGAGCAACAGAACCTTCATAACTGATTTTGAGACAGCTTTAATAAACTCCATCCATCACATCTTTCCAAATGCAAACCACCAAGGGTGCTATTTCCATTTCACTCAGGTTTGTTTGTGTATAATTTTTTCATACTCTGAACATGGCTTTTCCCCCACAGAGCATATGGAGAAGGGTAGTGAAGCTAGGGCTTCAAACACGTGCTAGAGAAAACTTAACTTACTAGGTGTACCATTCTGAAAACAGAACAATTTTATAGAATCTTTTCATTCATCAATAAACAGGAGTGGAAGAAGGCATATGTCTGCTTGGCCTTTTATTAAAATAATAACAATTACGGTAGTTAATAGTTAAAAACAATAATGAACTCCCTTGACTCGTCCTCAACTCACAGCCTTTGCCCTCCGTTATGGTGACCCTATTCCTCCGCACTCATCCAGCCCTTATTTAACTATTTAACGTTAAAATTTCTTCTCCTATTGTTTGACCTCCGCTGTTCTCGATGCCCTAACTATTTTAGTAATTTTTATCCATCCTCTCTTATCCCAGTCATAGAATCCCCACAGTATTTCATAAATCTCGAGCGATGAGCAATTCTCTAAGGGTGGCTGGAGCCAGACTTTGGAATGGCTTGCCGTTGTTGTAGGAACGATTTGTCTGTTCATGGTTGCACCAATGAAAATTAGAGAAGTCCTTGGAACCATTGAACTCTATCCGGAAGCTATGGTAACTTTGACCTGGGTCAAGGCCCATAATGGAAACTACGGAAACGAGCTAGTCGACGGCTACGCAAAGAGTGCCGCCCAAGCAGAGGATTTGCCGATCTCATACGCTGTGGTGCCACTTTCTTATGTAAAGAGGCAGATTCGTCAGTCTACGATGATTCGATGGGGAAAGGAATGGCTGGAGGCAACGAAAGGGTTGGCGACAAGAAGGTTCTTCCTGACGGTTGAATCTAGGAAAAAGATGGATACGCCTATGACGCCAAGATTAACCATGGCACTCTCAGAGCATGGGGAATGCAAGGCCTACCTCTCAAGATTTCGCATCATCAGCGATGGCACGTGTGAATGTGGTGAAGAGCCGCGAACGTGGGAACACTTGATAATAAAGTGCGACCTTCAATCCTTACATACAATAACATACAACTTGGAACACATACAACAACTACAATGGAAAACATACAATTTGGAGTGGTTCTCGAAATTAGGGCCATAAAATGGGGGGAAAAAAATAATAAAAACGAGATGCCGTAACTTCCTAGGTATGAAATAATATTGAATCCTTAGAAGACGACGTCGACGGCATGGAACCCCTGGCCATCGGAGGAGTCGACGAAGATGAACACGATGGGATTGAGCCCCTGGCCTGAACTTTATTGAACCCCATTTTATTAATAATTAATTATTTAATGAACGTAGTAAACTTAATTCGACTTCATCAGTTTGATTGAGCAGGCCATTTTTTTTTAAATTGTTCCTTAGTTTCTATCCTTTGAAACGAGCCTAGTCCGGACTCAATCAGACGGGTGGTTCTCACGCAAAAATTAGAACAAGCAACGTCGAGCAGAAAAAATCGTCTTCGATCATCTCGATGATAGTCAGCATCGCCCACACAACACAACTCCTCACAGGGCAACTGGCCTAAAAATATCTTTTGTAATGGTCAAAAAAAAAAAAAAAAAAAAACATTGAACAAATTAGACATATTAGATATTTTTTATGGTAGCTTGTGTAAATGCAAATTCTTTTTGCATTCTAACCTCGCGTGTACTTTACACTGAGTGCATCTGCCTTGATTGGCGCTCACCAACATGTGGCCGTCGGTTTTTCTTCTTTCTTCAGGGATCCACGCTTTAGGTCCAGTTTTTCTTGGTCCCATCCTAAGCATGGTAATTGGTAACTTCACTTCTAAACTCCAAATGGGTTAGAGCTTCTTTTTGATGGATCTCTTTGTGGAGCTTCCACGATGCTACGACAGCAATGTTCAAAAAAATGGAGCAATGTCTGGTTCACATTGATGGATTTCCCATTTTGTGAAGCGTACATTTCGGTCATTTTTGCCAAATGGTAAAAATATTCTTCCGAGAAAAATTGGAAAAACAATTCCAACGGATCCGACGCTATCAAAGAGGGGAATAGATCTGTAAATCTGGAAGAAGATTTAGATTCTATTGGTCCCAATTATTTTTGTAAGTTAGAACTATCACTAAGCTAAAAAAAAAAAAAAAAAAAATGTGGTGTATTTTTTTTAAAGATAAAACCTTATAAAAATTGTTCACGGCAAATTTTTCACGTAGAGACCGGAAATAAATTTTTTTATCGATGTTCCCAATTGGGAACATTGGACAGTTCGTTCATCAATAAACAGGAGTGGAGGAAGGCATGTCTGGAATGGCTGGAGACAGACGTTGGAATGACTTGCCCGGGCCCGCTCCCACCATATTTCTCAAAACGAAGAATAAAAATTAAGACGGTTCTTTTTTTCCTTATCCTATCTCTTTTCTCCTTCCCTTTTATTTCTTGCGAGTACATGTTTTTAACGAGCATACGAATTTTATTATAGTATAATTATTTTGAAACTTTTAGTTATTTTTGTATTAATTATATTGTATTAAAATTTTCATCCTGTAAACATGTGTTTTTACTCCATATTTCAGTTATTGTACCGTTTGGTACAAGTATTGGCTCCCTGGGAGCCACAGGTTCAAATTCAAATAAACGTTTTATTTATTTTTATTTATAGCTAATCACTTACCCATTTACATCGATGGAAACCTTAAAAAAGGGAAGGTTGTCCCTGTTGACCCACTGCCCACATTATATTGTAGTAAAATTTTTAGATCACTTAACCTCTCCTTATTATAGCTTTATTATTATGCTTATGTATGCTGTATTCGATGCTTTGGAGTTTGGACAAAATTTGGCTGAATCTTTATAGATGGCCTCTTGGAGGTCTTTTAGTTTTGAATTTTATAGGCATCCAGTTCCGGCTACTCTGTTCGGACTGTTGGGCCTCTTTAGGGGATACTTTAACCAATGGAAGCGGCGATCACTTGCTTCCTTATCGTCGTATCTCCTTTGGCTCGTGGCAGCTACTACTTCATCTTCATTAGCTCCAGTTTTTATCTCTTCTAGGGAGTCTTTTACCTTTTTAAAACGTTTTTATGAAATTTGTCCCTTTTTGGGCTCTTCCTCAATTTGGATTCCGTTTCTTTTTCGGACTATTTCGCCCCTTTAGTGGATTCTGGAACCAACGGAAGCCGCGATCACTTGCTTCCTAATCGTGGTATCTCCTTCGGCGGTTAAGTTATGAGCTCTACTCGGTAGCACCGATCCTCGAAGGAAAAAGTCTTTGAAATCGAAGAGAGCGCTTCGTCGAAAACTTCTTCGTCTGCTGGATTCTTCATCTTCGGATTATGAATCGGAACACTCCTTCGATTCCGAATGCTCAGACGCCTGGGATGAGCTTTCGTCACCCGGTATGTCTTATCCGTGGGTTCAATTTTCAAATCCCGAGAAACAACCGTTGAAATTCGGCCGTTACAAAGCCGTTCGAATAGCCGTTATGTGAAAAATAAGCGGAAATTGAAAGCATTTATGTGATTAATATAAATATATAAAAATCACATATTAATCACTGATGATTATGTGAGATACACGTCGAGTATCACCCGATCGCGGAACACACAACGCGGCCCGCGCGCGATTGTTGCCAACTCCCAACTATACGGACATCGATAATGCATGGCATCCAGCCAGAACACCTTCATTGGCCAAACCCCGTCAAATGCGCCAATCATGATTATGCCCTAAATTTGGCCCTGATTTATATGGCTTTCGGAGAATCGGCCGTGGTTTACGATCAGCCAAACTTTTTTGCGGCCTCCTGAACTAGCCACCTCCTTCAAGATTCAACGACTTGCAGTTCGTACGGTGCATCAATATCCTTTTTCTTTTAATCTCTTGGGTTTCACCCGGACGTTTCGTACGATGAAATCACGTTTTAATATGCCTTGTTTTGTTTTTGTTTATTAAGAAAAAAATATTTTTCTAATTGTATTGATTTTGTAACTTGAATGGTATTAATAAAAACTAGCAATCAACACTTCATTCCTTTATTTCATTTCTTCCTTACTTGCAATGCTAACAATATCTAAGAAGCAGCAAAAAAAATTGTTCCACGATGGATTTTTTTACACGTGCCTTCGTCAAAACATCGATAAATTTCGACTTTGATACCACCGGTAAGCGGAAATTGATATATGATATTATTATTTAGTTACCTAGTTATTCCTAAATAGACATACTTGTTTTCTTACAGTATACAGAGAATATTGAATGAACAGAAAATTGAATATATCAACGGTCCAATTTCGCCGTGTTATATGCTTAAAATTGCATCAAAACTTATGGTCCACAAGAAGTAATTGCTACAATTTTCTATTTATTTACACCTTTTTTTTTTTTTTTTAGTACAAGTACGAGTTCGGATTAACTATCATTAAAAAGTCAAGGACAAATATATGAAGCTATTTATTAACTGCATTTTTAGTTATTAACCCTAGCTCAAGCAATTATTCACTCAAGATCAGGTAATAATTTTTTTACCTGAGATTGTACCTGCGAACTGTCCTACTAATAACAATTTTTTTATTTAAATTAAGAGCTGTGAGACGATTTCGACATACTGGTAATGCTGCCATTACCTTCCATGGAGGGCGACGTCGTTTCGTTCGGACTTTTGACAACGAATTAAACGTGTATGTCCGAGAAAATCCGGAATTCCTCGTTGAGAAATACCAGTAGGCAGTTCCTACTACGACGGTTTCTGAGTTTTTAAGGGCGTACAACTTTTATCCGTTTCGATGTCATGTAGCCCAAGGTTTGAGGTTAGGCGATGAAGATCGTCAACTTCATTTCGTAGCCGTAATGGCATCTTTTATTGAAGAACGCCCGGATTTCTTGTACTTTGGACCGATGAGTCCACCTTTACGAAGAACGGCATGTTCAATCGCTGGAATTTCCGAACGTGGGCTGAGGAGAATCCGCATGTCGGGACACGGCACCAGGTGCGCACTGTGAATGTGTGGTGTGGATTAATGGGAAGTCAACTAATCGGCCGACATTTTATAACAGGAGGCGCATTAAATGGGCAACTTTTAATAATTGCTGTAAGGAGAAAGGGGATCAGTGGTCGACGAAGCCGGTGTCCAAAGACGACTACCGGCCAGCGTCAGGAGAAATTTTGCGGCGACTCCTCACCGAGCCTCCGACTAAACGTGATCGTAAGTCTTGAAATATTTTCCTTCATTTCATGGGCAGTGAAATGTACATCTTAGTAAGATGAAAAAGTTTAATTTTTTAATATGTAAATAAGCACGTCATGTATAAATAAAAATTTTTAAAAGAAAACTAAATTTTTCCTTGTTCTGTGCTTCGATTTTTTTTTCCTTTCTCGCCATAACTATTTGTCCCATAGAAACTAAACTAGATTCCTTTGAAAGGTATTTCAATGACATATTTTGCAAGTTGTCCCAATTGGCTATTATGGTTATGATTTGAGAGCAAAATAAGTGAGTTCTAAAATGACTTATTCTTAGCTTAGGTTGTTAGTTAGGGCTTGACCTACCAGGTAGAGACTCATCCCCCATTCGTCCTCAACTCTTGCTTCAAGAAATGATAAGGAATGTCCCCTCCAGTGTATTCTAAGCTCTTTGAAAACTTTCAACATGTGTTATTTGTTGAAGTAACTAATTATTGCATAAAATGGTTGGTACCACTGTCATTACAGTTGGTCATTACCAACTTGTATTGTAACCTCCCTCATACTTAAAATGTTAATACCTGACCACGCTTCAGCTCAATAAAATAAAACTCAAGTTAGTCTTAAGAGTGATTGTTACCCCCCTAAAACCTTAACATTATTAAATTTAGCCTTTTTAAAAAAATTTTAGGTTAGGTAAAGATCACCAATTTCAACAACTTCATCTTTTTTTTCTTCTTCAAAATGTCTGCACCCTCAGGATAGTAAAAAGTCTCCAACCACCGACCTTGTCACGTAAAATTTCTTCATCCAACAACATGTCTGCACCATCTGGATAAGTAAAATGGTCGCAATTTCGAAATTCACTCTTGTCTCCAACCACCGACCTTGTCAAGTCAAATTTCTCAATTGGGGACCCCCAAATTTTTTCAGTCTATCTTCGAACTTATCTAGCTTGTAAACCGATTTCCCCAGGTTTTTAATGTCTACGGAAATCCTCTTTTTGTTTAGCTTAAAATTTAGAGCCTTTTTTTTTTTACTTCATTTCTTTTCTTCATTTCAGAACGTTCGACTGGAGAAAATGGAAAAGAGCAGTCGTCCGGCCAGCGGAAGGAAAAAGAAGTTAACAACCCAGCTTTGGGCGATGTAGTGTATTTTCGGGTAAAATAATTCACTTTCTAGTTTAATTTGCTTTAATTGGTAGGTTTAATTGGTAGGCTTGGTAGGTTTTTCCCGGTTACGGTTACAATGCACTTCAAAATATCCCCAATATAAAAGATATAAATATATAACATCCGACATCCTCAGAGCACTCCTAACAGCTCCGCAGCCGGCTAATCGCGAAAAGAAGCCTTGAATCGTTTTCTGATAACCTATTTATGATCTCCTGATGACATGTGTGTATTATTATTGTACATATTAATTTAAAAAATTTTTGTAGTATTAAATTAACTTCCCCGCCAATGAGTTCGGAAATCCAGTAAACGTGACAGCGCCCTTATTCCATTCATGTGAAGCACCTCCCACGATCAGGTGGAGGTAAACCGATTTTTCCTTGTTTTCCATGTCTGCGGAAGTCCTCTTTTTGAACAATTTAAGTTCAGCTTAAATTTTAGAGCGTTTTGACTTTCTTTCTTTCAGATCTTTCGATTATTCTCAAAAGGGAAACGTCCAGTCTGGCGGTCAGTCAGACGGGAGAAAAGAAGACGAGGCCTACGAGCCAGCTACAGGAGATATCCTTAGGGCACTCCTCACCGGACCATCTCGACGAAGACCAACGGTCATCAGAGGCCCCCAGTCTTCCAAATAATGTTGAATAGAAAATATAATAGAAAAGCTAGAACGGGGCGTTTTTCATGTTTACGGCATCGTCTCTTTCGTCCGACTGGACAGTGGACTCTCGCTGGGCTGGAAGGAGGTGGTGGAGAGGGAGCGGGGGGCAGAGGAAGGCTTAAGGCATGATCAAAGGTCAATATTCGGATCGGATACACTTTGTTTTGTTCTATTTATAATTTTCTTATCTTTTTACTTATTTTATTTTTTTGCTTTTTTTAAGTTCTGTTATCGACCAATTTTTATTATACATAGTTGTTTTGGAGTATCAAGGGATGGTCTTTTTGGGTGAAATAAACGGTTTTTTTGGCCAAGCTTTCGAGATTTAAAATTTCACTATCAGGACCTGAAAAACATTTTAATTAATTAAATAAAAGAAGTAAAATTTGAGGTGAAGCATTTCGTTATGGTTATCATTTTAACACATCATCATTTTATTTATCATTAATAAAGTTATTTTAATAAGGTTTTTTTTTTTTTTTTTTTTTTTTTTTTTTTTTTTTTTTTTTTTATCAATACAGTCACAGTCCAGCCAGGTCTAAAGACCTATCGGCTGGTTCATTTGTCTTAAAACTACTTTTTCATAATTTATTTTGATTTTAAACATTTTTAACTAACAAATTCATCCATCCGAAAGTTTCCGAAGCTTCACGCTTCACTTACAAAATTTTCCTTTTTTTTTTTTTTTTGTAACCAACTACCTATTTTTTATTTTAAATTATTTTATTATTTTTATTTATTTATTTTTTTTTCCCACTTTATTCCATTTAACTTATATGTACATCCCTTTCTTTTAACCATTTTTTTTAGTTCATCTTTGTACATTTTTGATTTTTTCTTAATTATAAAATTTTTCGGTATGGCATTGACTATTTTTGCTGCAACATATATTTTGCATCGTTTTCCATAATTATTTACTTGAGGTATTCTATAAATTTCATTCCTTCTTGTTCCCAAATCATTATTTTTTTATTACGTAATCCTTGTAATTAAATAAAAAATTAATTTTAAAACATAAAATTGTTTAGGACCTAACGAATTACATTCTTTTTATCATCCCTAAACCCAACAGCGCATTCCAAAGCTCTTTACGTATTTTATGTGTCATTTATATACCCCTTTGCCTCACTCCCATAGCATTCTATTCCATAACGAATCAAGGATTCGAACAATGCTGAGTAAGTCATAATTCGAGTTCTCTTTGGTTAATATTTATTTAATTACTCAAAATTTTTTGCTTTTTTAATTGAAAGTTTTGCTTCAACAAGGACTAAGGTGTGCTGTTCGGGAATTAAAAACGTTTAATTCTTTTGGTTGGTTTCTACTTCTTTTCTTTCATTTCTTCAAGGTGATCTTGTTTTTAATTCACTTTTCTTTTTTCTCAATTCATTGTTCTTAACACCAATTTTTTGACTTCTAACTTTTTTTTTTTGATGTTCACAATTGGGAACATTGGCCATTTAGGATATCAGAAACTCAATAGAAAAAAAATCTCATATCTTTAAAATTTTATTTTAAAAGTGAACATATTGAACAAATAGACATATTAGATATTTTTTATGGTAGCTCCCATCCTATGGTGGGAAGCAGTGTAAATGCAAATTCATTGCCAGCATCTGCCTTGATTGGAGCTCACCAACATGTGGCCGTCGGTTTTTCTTCTTTCTTCAGGGATCCGCGCTTTAGTCCAGGTAAGAAGAGTGGTGGTGAGAAGTAAAAGCAAAGAAAAATCAAGCCACAGGAACTTAACGGACCACTACCGGCTTGAAAACTAAGCACTCCTCATTAGCGATTCTCGGGGTGAAAAAACACTCAGCACAATCTAACGATGAAAACGCATCATAATCGTCGAAAAACTAAAAGCTGTCGTAAGAGGTCTCGTAGAGTAGGAAATCTTCATTTTTTATCCATCATGGCCAACGTCAACATGACGTACGAATATGAAGCCTGAAGAAGCTGAAAAAAAAAAATAATAATAATTCAAAACTGCCCAAAAACCTGAAAAAGATCCATGTGAAACTTGTGTCACAGATCTTTTTTATTGTGATAAGAGAAGTCCCCTAAAAATTTCAAGTCGATCTTTTCTCAGGGACCGGAAAAGTCGCTGTTTTGAGACGAATTCTGTCTCTGAATTTGGAAAATGTTCTTACTTTCAAATATTCCTGGTAGGAGAAAAAGATGAATTTGCGATAATTAATTGTGACGGGTTTATTCGCCATTGTTTGGGCGACGACGAGATCATTTCTTTCTTTAGGTGTCTTCTTGTACCATTGATTGCTATAAATCGACCTCTGAAGATTATCCCCCTGAAAAATCGTCTTTATTAGGGGGTATGGATAGTTGTTGGTATGGGGGAGTTAGTGGGAATAATAGATAGGAGTTTGAAAAAATGGTGGAATTAGTGGGGGAGGACTTGAAAAGTTTTACTTGAGTAACGATGCAGTTTCCAAGGTAGCATACACTGAAGGGAGCAATTAGGCTCAAAACAGCAGTGAAAATAGAAAGACTCAAATCCGGACTCCCTTCTCTAATAATCTGAAAAAATATTACAAAAAATAAAATAACAAAAACAAACATAAAAATACGTTAATCGTCGCGTATATTCTCAGTCCGATTTGGACGGATGATAAGATTATTTCGAGGGCGTACTGTCCGGAAAATAATTCATTAATTTCGGTGACAAGCCTGGAAAAGTAAAGTTGTAACGACAAAAAGGGAGTGGTAGACGTACTTCAAAACGTCTGCATGATAACGAAAAGCTTTTGAGGAGCTTAGGGGCGTTTCGGCGTTTTCCATCATTTCCGAAAGGGCTTCCAGTTCAAATTCGACTTTACCTGCGATGTAGAATTCGAGGTTTATGTGCGACGAAATGCAAGCTAGAGTCCCCATCACTATCGCAAACTGGGCTATCACATTTATCCAATAATTACCTTCTCTCGGTACCCACAGTCTGATCAGGTATTTCCTCTCTAAAATTGACCCAATTTTTTCATTTTTAAATTTTCTCAGTTAAGGGAATAGGATGAGTTCCTGCTTAGTTTTAGCTACAACATTCGATACCTGTTCCTTCATCAGCCATGATCGTCGTTACTGCTAAATTTGACCAAGAGACAATAATTGTATAACAAAAATAAAATAATGAAATCCTTTTCATTATTTTGGCCGTATTTTGTTCAACTTTGATGCTTTTTTTTGGGAGGACGATTTTCGCTTCGTTCCAAAGTCGTTCTAGCTCGTCCAAAAACGTTTTTATTTTATTACCGTTGAAAATCATATTGAAATGTTTCGACATGATATGAATGCCGGTCGTTATATACTGGACGCATTCCATTTTGTAATTCCATCTACGAAAAGTTATCCTGATAACTAGATCCTTTTAACTTACGAGCTGTTTTCAAGCAGAATGTACAGAAGAGCACCAAAAGGAAACATTAAGTAAAGAACGGTCAGAAAGTTGTACCAAATTGTGATTATGATGCTTCGATTTCGAGGCCTCTAGTTGCCCGTAGCTAACATTAGGGAGCGTATAAAGTGAAATGCAGGATCACCCATGTTCAGCCCAAAACTGACCTAGATCATTTTTCTCTCCACGTTAATAAATGAGAAGGAACCCTTAATGCGAATATGAAGGTCGAATTAACATTAAAAAGTCGTCAAACATCGATTTTAGATTTATTTATTTATGCTTACAAGGTTCATAATGCCAAAAAAAGGAAATTTGAATGATTAATAAGTGTGTGACAAAAGGAATATTAGCCAAGTGATGACGTAATGACGTATTGAAGACTTTCTAGTTAAAAGTGGTGAGTAGAGTATAGAGGGTGTGGTGGTGCGATGAGTGCTATCGTCCTGACATTGGTGAAGAAGCGAGGGGGCAGAGGAAGGCTTAAGGCACGATCAAAGGTCAAGCTAATATTCGGATCGAATACACCTTGTTATTGTTCTATTTTTAATTTCTTTATCTTTTTTTTTTTTTTTTGAATTGAAAGTTTTGATTCAACAAGGCCTATGGTGTGCTGTTCGGGAATAGAAAACGTTTCCTTTCTTTCTTAAAAGTTTTACAGTTGCATGGTCGCTTTCTACTTCTTTTCTTTTCATTTCTGATCTTGTTCGTAATTCGGCAGTTCGTTCTTTCCTCCATAATTTGAATTTGGCGCAAACACTTCCAATAATAAAATTTACACCAAATAAATAAATAAATTAGGCCACATTTTAATTGTTTGTATTCTTCTTCAGATGCTATTCCATCTGTTCGGAAGTGATCCCGTGGGCTGGTCTCGAGGGGCGATATCTTGCGAATAAGCTGACAATTTTAGAAGGGTCGGGATCTTCTGCGGGAAGGCCTCTTGCTGCCACTGCTGCGGCAATGACGGTGAGAAGTCCGCTGTAGGGTAGGGAAAGTTGTGTTCTCTTCATCTGTGGGAAGCTATTGACCATTCGCGGAGCATCTTTTCTTTTCCCCGTTTTCTAGTTTGCTTTTTCCCTAATCCAACAAATAAATTTCTGCCCTCACTAATAGCTCTTGCAACAGGTTTTACTAATCTAGGAACGCGGTAGCGTTCCGCCCCGCCAAGCAAAATCCGTCCGAAAGTTCAAACGGTACCAAGTGTATGTTTACTGGACGTGACGAGATGCGATTTCGGGTATCTGGATCTCGGCTTCCTGAGGAACGGTTTACTTGAAATTTTATAGAGACCTTCTCTAATACGATAATAGGAAGCCTGAAAATTTCAAGTCGATCGGTTCACATGGAGCTGAGATATAGAACTCTGAAAACCCGGTTTTCGGCCTTTACCATGTTTTTCTTCTCCTTCTTCTCCTTATTCAGTTAGCCAGGGCTACAGCCTCTACTTCTGCACCGATCGACTTGAAATTTTACAGGGACCTTCGTTTCAATTTTAGCCAGTGCCTTTGAAAGATTTAACCCGATAGCTGGTCGCAAAAAAAAGTTATGACCAAAAAACTGAAATTTTAGGGCTACTGCGCAACTTTTACTGCGCACTCAAACATCGACCTTGAAAAACGCCAAACCAATATAAAAAATTCACTTTCCTAGGGCACTCGAAAAACACCTAAACCACCAAAATCACCAAAAACACCCAAACCACCCAAATTACCAAAACACCCAAATTACCAAAAACACCCAAATCACCAAAAACACCCAAACCACCAAAATACAAAAAAAACACCAAATCACCAAAAACACCCAAACCACCCAAATTACCAAAAACACCCAAAACACCCAAATTACCAAAAACACCCAAACCACCCAAATTACCAAAAACACCCAAATCACCAAAAACACCCAAACCACCCAAATCACCAAAAACACCCAAACCACCCAAATCACCAAAAACACCCAAACCACCCAAATCACCAAAAACACCCAAACCACCCAAATCACCAAAAACACCCAAACACCAAAAATCCCAAAACCACCCAAATCACCAAAAACACCCAACTATCCAAATCACCAAAAACACCAAACCAACCAAATTACCAAAAAACCCCCAAATCACCAAAAACACCAAACCACCAAAAACACCCAAATCACCCAAATTACCAAAAACACCCAAATCACCAAAAACACCAACCACCCAAATCACCAAAAACACCAAAACCACCAAAAACACCCAAATCACCAAAAACACCAAACCACCAAAATCACCAAAAACACCCAAACCAAAAACACCCAAAACCACCAAATCACCAAAAAACACCCAAACCACCCAAATCGCCAAAAACACCCAAACCACCAAAAAACACAAAAAACACCCCAAAACACAAAAACACCCAAACCACCCAACACACCAAAAAAACACCAAAAAACTCAAATCACCAAAAACACCCAAACCACCCAAATCACCAAAAAACAACCAAACCATCCAAATCACCAAAAACACCCAAAAACCAACCAAATTACCAAAAGCCCCCAAATCACCAAAAACACCCAACCACCAAAAACACCCAAAAATCCAAATTACCAAAAACACCCAAATCACCAAAAACACCCAAACCACCCAAATCACCAAAAACACCCAAAACACCAAATCACCAAAAACACCCAAACCACCAAATCACCAAAAACACCCAAACCACCCAATACAAAAACCACCCAAATCACCAAAAACACCCAAACCACCAAAAACACCCAAACCACCAAAAACACCCAAACCACCCAAATCACCAAAACACCAACCCAAACCACCAAAAACACCCAAACCACCCAAATTACCAAAAACACCCAAACCACCCAAAATTACCAAAAAACACCCAAACCACCCAAATACCAAAAACACCAAAATTACCAAAAACACCCAAATCACCAAAAACACCCAAACCACCCAAATTTAAACAAAATACAACCCGCTGAAAGATATAACGCATAGCTGAATCAAAAAAAATCAATTTCAGGTTGCTTGCAGCCACTTAGGCTTTTAGGTTACTTGAAAGTTCAAATTGAAATCGAATTAAAAATTGAGATTATTGCCATAATTATAATGGTTCATCACGGCCAAAAACATAAAATTAAGCCCAAGTTTTTAATTTCGAAAAAATTATTTTGTCGATGTTAGTTTGTTTGTTTACTTTGATAACTATTCTTGCTTATGGACGTTCCAAGTCAACTACAATTTCAACTACAAAAAGATGTGATATCCGTACAAAAACCCTCCGTGTAAAAAACACCCCGCCTCGCAAAACTCCTTCTTCTTCAGCCGGAAAAAAGATATGATATCAACTTTCCCGCCGCCGATGTGCGAGAGGTCGGTATGATTTAGAGAAGAGGAGAGATGAAGCGCCCTTGCCCCATTTTCAAAGCTCCCCTTGGCGGCATCGCGAAATACTTTTTATCAGGGAAATCAGTTACCTCTGCACATAATGCATCTGTAGTAAGTCTTTTCAGATTGATCGATAACATAATTCTTAAATTCAATTATCATGGTTTATGCAGGTTTCCTCCACTATTACTTTTTAAATACGATAACACCTGAATAGTGATTACTGAGCAAGGAGATGCTCCTGAGCATTTGCCATCCGTCTCCTAACTAAGTTAAACAGAACTAACGTAAAGAAATTGCACTTACAAAGTTATTACAAAAAGTGCAAAAGTTACAAATGTACAAAAAGTTAGTTGTTCAGCATATGAAACCTTCAAAACCAGTCGTGAAAAATTCAACTTACTGTTTTCCTCTTCCAATGATGTATTTTCATTCAATAGTTCCACAATCCTAACCAGTAATCACTGATTAAGGTTTGCATAGCTACCCATCTAATGCACCCTGTAAACAAGTATTTCGCGATGCGCCAAGGGGAGCTTTGAATGAAAATGGGAGCAAGGGCGCTTCATCTCTCCTCTTTCTCTAAATCATACCGACCTCTCGCACATCGGCGGGCGGGAAAGTTGATATCATATCTTTTTCCGGCTGAAGAAGAAGGAGTTTTGCGAGGCGGGGTGTTTTTTACACGGAGGGTTTTTGTACGGTCATAACTATGTAAAAAGAGACAAAAAGATGGAAAGCATAAGCGTTCATTATCCCATTGTTAGCGATATCTCGTTTTAAGAAACATGGGACGTAGTGAGCGCATATCAAGTCTACCACAGTTTTATTATTTTATTTACAACTCCAACAGAAATCAATATTTTAATACAGGAGTGGTCAAAATATCCGGATTCGGGTTTTTGGGGAAAGGTCTTCCAGATCCCCTAGGGTCAAACTGACTTTTGATCTTTGTCGGACATGACTTTGTCTTATCAGGTATAGATAAAGCGACTGTGGAACAGATGTTTGTTGCTGCTCAAGAAGAAGCGACCATTGCTCGAGCTAATGGTGAAGTCGACAGCAAAGGCATTCCACTTATTACTGTGGTGGCAGATGGAGCTTGGCCTTTTGGTCAGCGGAAACACAATTCTCCATCAGGAGTTGTATGTCTCGTTGTGGAAGTTTTGACATAAAATAAACATATTATTTTTTAGGCAGTCATTGCTGGTTACAATACAAAAAGTATATACAATACAAATACTATTCTCATATAAAGTTCCCAATAGCCAAGACTCAACCGTCATCAGGACCTCCAATAGGCGCGTAATCATGCCACGCAGCTTTAGTGGCAACATCCTGAAAGTGACGGTACCAAAACGTGACAGTTTCGCTGGACACCTCGCATTCCTTCACTGCAAACTTGTGGGGACATTCATTAAGCCAGCAGAGACCTAACTTGAGAACGACGCTAAAATCAATTTGGAGTTTGGCTAAAATTGTATTCGTTAGTGGAGAATACTTAGTATTACAGTTTAGGCATCGAAAGCGCCATCCACAAGCTCGATGCCGATCCACAAAGGTACCCAGTGGCCCTCCACAATTGGGACATGCCCTGGCGACGTCCCTGCTAGGCATAACTCCCACATGGACGAAAAACATCTCCGCCGCCTGTCGAGGATTCCCAACCTCAGTGAAATAACTCTGTAACCTAGAAAAAGTGATAGGATTATTGAGAAAATTGATAAGATGGTGATTCATAGTAAAGAAGTAGAAGTAGTAGTAGTAAAAGTAAAAGTAAAGTAGTAGTAAAGTAAGTTTTAAGAAGTAAGAGAAGAATTAAAATTAATGAATTAAAAAATTAAATAATTATTATATTAAATAATAATTAATGAAAATTAAAAAAAAAATTAAAAATAAATAAAATGAAATAAAGTAAAAATCCGCTAATAAAATAAAGGTTTCCGGGCGAGAGCTCTGAGCAAAGTGAGGCCGCTTTTTACCGATTTTTTACGCCTAAATACAACACCTTTTTATTGTATTTAGGCGTAAAAAATCGGTTCTGCTATGTCTGCTCTCGGACACCCCTCGAAGGTAACACCGAAGGCATGCTTCTTCATTAGAACTTTCATCGTATTTCTTCTTCCTATATATAGACTTCAAATTTATTTTATTCGCTTGTTTTTTTATGATACAAGCGAGAGTTTGGCTCTCGTAGCCTTACAAGAGGAGCACTGAAACATAAAAATAAAAATGGTTCTTAAACAATTATGTACAATAGATATGTTGGCCTTGTAAACAAAAAAAAAAAAAATTACGGTTGAGATGAATGTTGCGAAAGAAGTGAGAAAAATTAATTAATCCATTATGAGCACAAAAGCGTTATGTTTGAAGATGGGAGGTAGTTATATACAGGAAGGATCTGATTTTATTTTTTTTTTTTTGATTCTGTGATTTCTAGAATAAAGATGTATATTTTTTTCAAATTTTCTTTACAGTTAAGCGCTTCTACCAGCCTATTAAATGAGGAATAAACTGAGTTGATATTGTGCTTGATTCTTTCGTTATTAAAAGCCGGGCAAGTAAAGATGAAATGTTCCAAGTTGTCTGACAGACCTGAATTACATAGATGAATTACAAATGAATATTTGTATTTTTTTAAGTAAAGGTGGGGCAATTTGTCAAAAGACATCCTAATCTGTGCTGCCAGCCGGATCATGGCGATCGGGAGATCACAGCGGATGTAACTTTCGGGGGTACCTAAATTACTGATGTGTCTGTATGACGAGTTATAGCTACACATAATCGCCTTATCAACGTCCAGAGACCATAAATGGTTTTTATATTTTTTTAATAAGTCTGATTTTGCATGCTTAATTATATCTGGGTCAGTAATGGTTATTAAGTGATCGGAGCCTATTTCGTGCAGTGCAATTTTCATATGATTCAGCCAGTTGAAGGGAATTTTAGTGTTTGTCAGGAGATTAAGGAGCCGGATGAGAATGGTTTTTGAGAGGTCATGATTTGGTTTTGCTAATATTTTTTGCCAGAATCCCAGTTGCCTTTTGAAGATGGCTAATTTCATGTGCGAAAATCCAGTGTCGAGGCGGAGGTATGCGCCAGGGGTCGAACGTTCTTCCTATATATATATGTAATCGTTTTATTCATGATAGAGTTGTATAAATGTCCAATATGTTTCTAGGCTTTCCCTGTGTTGCATGCATTGATGGAGAAAAAAAGAGAATATCATTACTCTGCTGTACTGTCTTATCTCAAACAAAAACTAGATCTGAACTGGAGCAACATAACCTTTATAACCGATATATAATTTTTTCATATTCTGAACATGGCTTTTCCCCCACAGAGCATATGGAGAAGGGTAGTGAAGGCTTCAAACACGTGCCAGAGAAAACCCTAACGTATTAAGCCTCATTAAAATGGTAATAGCTTAGTAATATAACACATTTCATCTGCCAAAGCACTGTATGCTGCTGGTCTTTAGGGGCTTAATCATGTTGACGAGTTAAAAAAAAAAACTGGGCAAAAAGCCTGAAAGATTAGAGAGATGTAATTCTTGAGTACGGTTTCGACTTCATCTGATCTAAGCAAAACCACGTCTTGGCGCGTCTTTACAAGGACAATTTTCTTAGGAAAATCCGGCTTAATTTTTGGAAAATCGATTCATCCAGGATATCCAACTTTTAACTCTTCCAACTTCCAATCACTGAATACTAGAATTGTAGCGTTAGAACAAGCCCCAAAGATGAAGCCCAATCCTTTGGTTCCGGAACCTGTCTCTCAAGTTTCTTACAACCCAAGACAGTATACTACTCCTCAGCCTTTAGAGGTGCAGTTTGCTTATCCTCCTCCGATCCAATTCCAGCCAAGGCCAATCAAGCTCCAGTCTTCACTCCTCGAGCTAGTCAATCAGCTTGTTCGAGAAATAGGGATTTTGTTGCGTGGCAACACTGATTTTAATTGTAACAGGTACGGAAGGTACCCACGCTTTTCGAATTTGGCAGTGTTGCCGGATTGGGCTAAAAACAGCAAATTGGGCTGGTTGAAGTGCTATCTTCGCGGTCAAAAATTGACTCTGGCGGCTTCCCGCCATTTGAGCTATTTAGAGTTTAAAAAACTGCCATTTGGGCTATTCGCAATAATTTTAGTATTTTCCCGCAAATTGGGTTTTTAAAATGTTAAAAACCGCCATTTGGGCTAATTTTGGCAAAATCTGAATCTTCTGGTTTTGGAATAAATTAAGTTGGCAGTACCTAAAAAGCGGCGGTAAAATCGGCAGATTTTCGGAATGGTGAAGGGAGTAGGGACTTTCGGGCCATCGGGCGGTTAACTGAACGCGCACGCGCAATGAGGTTTTTTCAAGTGTGGACATGTGTCATGTTTGATGTCGAGGCTCGAGCACCACCGTCCACCGCTGTTGCCTGTTCTTGTTTCCAGTTTCCACTTTCCGCTTAAGTCCTCACCATGGGAAAGTGGGGTAAGTATAAGAAAAAATACGACGCGAGATGGGAGAAAGAAGCGAAATTAAAAGGTAAGTAATTCTTCATAAATCATAGTTCATATCATGCCATCAGGCATCATGGATGATGGACTCGTCGGCCGTCTTCCTTACGAGTTACAAACTTAGAATTACGAAACAGTTTTTTGGTTTTTTTAAATGAGATTCAATGCTTCGCTTTGTGCAGGATGGTTAACTCGCAATCGAGAGGAGAACATCATTGAAGGGCAGCAGGAAGCCTACTGCACTCTTTGTAAATGTGCTCTTCGAGCGCATTTGAACGATTTATTCAGCCATGCTGGCACCGCAAAACATAAAGGAAATGAGTCAAAATTTAATCGACGGACCCAACCTCATCTCCACGACTATGGTAATAGTTTTATTTTATTTTCTGTGGTATCAATTCAGAGCTTTTTTTTTTCTCTCTCTTTTTAAGGAGTTTTTCAAGTCTCTGACAAAAACAAAAGATGCGAACTTCGGTTAGCAATTTATATTGCAACCCACTGCTCGGTGCGTTCGATAGATCACTTGGGTGAACTGCTGAAACAAGAAGGCAATGGCAGCAGCCTTGAAAACAATCGAATCCATCGAACTAAATGCTCAAAACTAATCTCTGCTGTAATCGCTCCTGTATTCTTGAAAGATCTAATCCTCGATGTTGACGACTTTGTTTATTCCTTAATAATTGATGAAGTTACCGATTGCTCAGTTACTAAATTTATGGGAGTTTGTATAAGATACTTTAGTAAAAATCGAGGCAAAATGATCAACGATTTCCTTGGGCTCATTGAAGTCAAAGGGTGTTCAGGAGAAGAACTAGCTGAGGCCTTAAAGGGGTATGTAGGTTTTTAAGATTTTTATTGTTAAATTGATCTGATATTTTTAATGAGAGAAATAATTTTGTTCACAGGTACTTGAATCGTATTGGACTGCCAATAATTCATTTAAAAGCAGTAGGCGTTGATGGTGCACCAAATATGTGTGGACAAATCAACTCATTCTATACTCACCTTAAGAGGACTGTCCCACATCTTCAAATTTTTAAATGCATTTGTCATTCCATTGACAAAAGCGCTGAACATGCGTTTAAAGACTTACCCGAAGAGGTCGAGGAGATCATTGATGAAACGAACAACTATTTTGCGTACAGTGCTAAACGTTGGAGCGAGTATGTTGACCATTACAAGGTAATCTAAATCATGATCATGTACGTGAAATGAAATTCCATTGTTTGGCTTGTCATTTTAGGTCCTCAATGGTGGCAAAACCCCAAAAAAACTAATTTCAAGGTCGAAAACACGTTGGTTGGTGTGGCACCCAGCTGCAGAATGCTTATTGGAGCAGTGGAACGAGCTAAAGGGATTTTTTTCTTCTAAAGGCTCAGGAAATGCTAAGGTATGGGCTTATAAATCTACAATTTTTTTGGGAAGTCTATCTATAATTTGCTATCTTTGCAGGGTGACAAGAAGGCCCGGAACATTGCAGCAATGTTTAATAACATCAATATGCTCTACCTTTCTTTTTTAAAAAGTTTTTTAATAAATGTATTGACCGTGAACAAATCGTTTGAAAGCTCGAACGCTGACATAACCAAATTATACACCGATCTTCGCAATCTAGTATTCTCCCTTGCAGGTAAAGGCCTAACTCCTGATCCCATACCAAAATAATTGTTTTTTCTTTTAATTTAACTTATTTTTTAAATATTTATTTTTTTATCTTGCAGGGAGAGTGCTAAAACCACAATGTATCGCCACCACTTCCCGACCCGGGATGCTACGAATCGATGAAGTAAAGATGCTGAAGGAGGCCCTTCAAAAGAGTGACAATCATCTTCCAGTCGACAGGGCCAACCTTGGAGAGTCCTTTAATAAAATCGGTCTAGCTGAGAAAGTTCCTTTGGAAATGATTAATGAAGTGCGTCTCAATTGTGCGAAATATGTTTTCACACTTTTAAAACTTTTACTTGAAAAAATACCATCGAACCTCGACGCTGTTTCAGCGTTAAAATTTATCACACCGCGCATGGCTTTGGCCAAGGTAGCTCGGCCAAGATTTCAACAACTGCCGCTTGAGCTATCAGGTAAGCTCTCACTCAGTGTTGACCTTACTGGGGACTAAGTATGATAGGTGGATAAGCTTTAGAAAAAGGCATAAGCTGAATGTATTAAAATACAAGGGAGATTGTTCCCTCTGTTTCTGTGTTTTACCACCAATCACACTTTTTCCCTCAGGGGTTTTCTTCCCTCATTTAAAACAATTTACTTGCAGATGATAAAACCGATCCTGACATTCTTGAATCCCAATGGAACGAGCTGGGTACGCTTTCTCTTCCTGACATTCTTGTCAGAGATGAAAGTAATGAAATTGATGAAATAGATTTGGTCGAGTTTTGGGCAGCAGTGCTCAAATTAAAAAACGCTGGAGGAATCTATTGCTTCAAAGAAATCGCCTTATTTTCTTTAAAGGCGATGTCGCTCCCAATAAGTAATGCGGTAGTAGAGCGTGCTTTCAGCACAATGAGCGAGATAAAAAGTAGGAGAAGGAATAAGTTGCAATTAGAGATGTTGGAGGCACTTATGCGAATAAGAATTCATTTAAAGGTTTGTATGAAATATTTTTTTGGGAATCACTGAGTTGTTTAAATAATGTTTTTTTGTTATCATTTTTTTAGATTGATGGCCAATGCTGCAATAATTTTACACCGACGAAAGGTATGTTATCTAAGTTTACATCACAGATGTACATCGACATAGGGCAAAATTTCGAAGAAGATAATGGAAACGCTATATTAATTGAAGAAGACTTCGAACTTTTAAATTTAATTAATTGATGTTTTTTTAAATTCAGACAACTATGTTGAATAAATTATTATTTTATTTATTTTAATTTCTTGTCTATATGTTCCTTTCATTACCTACCTAATCAAATTTATTCTAATTCACTTTATATCCCTGACCTACATCCCTTAAATCGAACAGATTCATAAGACGTGAAGAAAAAAAAAAAAAAGTTAAAACTAGGTAGGTACCTATGTATTTGGGACAAACGGGAATAAAATATTGGCGTTTTGGGCTGTTTAAAACTTTGGGGCCGGTTTTGGCTGTTTTAGGCGCACTCTAGCGGCGGTTTCAATTCAGAGCTTTCTGGCAACACTGGAATTTGGACTTTTTCGCCATGTGATCCGGCTCTCTATTTTATGAATTTCAAGTTTGTTGGAATAAACTGACAGTTGAGCAATTTGTCTTTTTTTTGGATTTCTTCCGGCCGACGTCCCAAACGAAACATTTGGCATCCCTTGTGAGGACCGACTCATCGACATGCCGGAAGATTACGAGGCTCAACTGAAGAGGTGGCCTGGAGAAAGAACTCAACTGAGAAGAATCTTTTCTTTACAAGCCAACAACATAGAAAAGGAACTTGGCGAAGGAAGATACCCTCATTGGATACCCACAGATAATGGAAGATAACAAGATACCCACATTGGACAAATGGCCCAGGAGTTCGCAAAATTGGAAGACAAGGCGACTCGCCTCTTTGCCATGGACGCCAAGGTATCAGATTTTTTGTTTATTTGCCACGAATCAGATGAAGAGATCTCAAAAGACTTTGACTCCATTGAAGAATACAGAGACAAATATCAGTCGCTTATCGCGAAAAGGTCTCAACTTGAAGCTAAAGTTCACAGAAGTAACGACGTCGATGACGCAAGGTCTTTAGTTTCTGAAGCCAGATCCGTTAAAGGAAAGAATTTGAAGCTACCAAAGCTAGTTCCCAAAGGATTTGACGGAAGTTTGAAAGAATGGATCCCCTTTTGGGCTATTTTTGAACGAATCCATTCCAGCGATGAGTATGACGAATCGACTAAGTTTCAATATTTACTCCTGTATACTGCACAAGGTTCACCTGCAAGGGAACTCGTGGAAAGCTTTCCACCATTGGCCGACAATTATAAAAAGGCAATAGATCAGCTGAGATCTCGCTTTGGGCGAGAAGATCTCCTCGTTGACCTCTATGTCAGGGAGATTCTTAAATTAGTTTTGATCCAAGCGAGGGATGGCCAAGAGCTCACTTTAGGCACCTTATATGTCAGACTTGCAACACAAAAAAAAAATGATAACTAAAAATTATTTCAAAATGAAAACTTCTTTCAAAGCTTCCGTCATTTTGTCTTGACACGAATAATGGACTATTAGACCATTTGGGTACCTTCCAAAAGCACTGATTTTTTTTTTTTTTTTTTTTTTTTTTTTTTTTTTTTTTTTTTTTTTTTTTTTTAAATTATAGAATTAAAAGATAATTAAAATTACCTTTGATTCCCAAAACGCTTTTTGCAGACAGGACAAACCATGACATCAGTTACGCAAATACTTTTTGACTCGTATTCTAGTTTTTCTTTCCGCACCTAAAAAAAAAAGTTATTTATCACATCAAGGATTCCTTTTTTATCAATTTGATAGTCTTTGATGACCTAAATATCCTCCACGGTCAAAAAATTTGCTTGTTTTTCTTCTAACCTGAAGATACAGTGAAAAACAGGTCAAAACCAACACTTTGCCAGCATCAGAAAAGATTAGAAAGTAGCATATACACTGTTGTCTGCCTACTTAAGTTATAAGCGATTAAAAAAAAAAAAAAATAAAAAAATAAGTAAGTTAGTAAGTAATATATTTAATTTTTGAAGCTGAAGAAAATGGAGCACAACGAAGAAAAAACAAATGAATTTCTAAAAATCATGAAATTTCATTATGACCAACTGAAGAAGGAGGAAGACGAATTAAACGGAAGGCGAAAAGAATTGAACTCCTCAACTTAGTTGATTTTGAGGCCTTCCCTTTTGTCTATGTAAATGACTACTACAGTAGCACTGTACGAATCCCAAAAACTGCAGTGGTCGGATGCGACTGTGGAAGCTGCGGCCGAAATTAATTCCATTGTCAGAAGCGAGGGAGGGGCGAGTGAGTATACTCGAACTTTTTTTTTTTTTTTTTTTTTTTTTTTTTGGGACTTAGGTCCATAGAGCAACCCTCGGCTCGAAGGAGCATTAGGCTCAGGCCCAGTTGTGCCTCATTGAGATCACCGCCCGGAGTGCCTTCTCCCCGGCGTTTTCTCAGCCACAACGAGCCCAATCTAGGTGCATGGTACATAAGAGTGGCTCAGACGAAGCCGCCAGGTATCATTAAGATCTTCAAGGCGCAATAGGCGCGTGGTACATAAGAGTGGCTCAGACGAAGCCGCCAGGTACCACTTGAGAAATTGCTTCCACGGCATTTTCTTTCAAGGGTTCGAATCTGTTGAGCATAGTCAGAATCGGTCTATCGCCTCCTCTACGGCGTCTACCAAGAGACTCTCGCTTGTAAGATATTTCGCCCTTGTAAGATCACTGCTCCGAAGCATTCTCGCTCTCTTTCTTCGAACGGACGCAGCTTAGAGTTGGTCAGAGACATAAGGCGTGGAGAATAGGCGGGAAGGACCTCAGAACACGCAGCCCCGATACCAACGACGTAGTCCTCGACGAAGAAGAAGACGAGAGACGAGCTGGGATCAGAAGAACATCTCCAGGGTGCGGACGACAACAGTAACCAAGAAGAAAAAGGTCAGACGACAATTTCAATACTAGGGTCATTTAAATCGTTTTCAGATAAAGTTAAAGTCATTCAATTACGATTCATTATTTGTACCTTTAAAGAAAAAAAGAAAGAAAATATAAAGAATTATAGTAAGTAATATATTTAATTTTTGAAGCTGAAGAAAATGGAGCACAACGAAGAAAAAACAAATGAATTTCTAAAAATCATGAAATTTCATTATGACCAACTGAATAAGGAGGAAGACGAATTAAACGGAAGGCGAAAAGAATTGAACTCCTCAACTTAGTTGATTTTGAGGCCTTCCCTAAATTTGTCTACGTAAATGACTACTACAGTAGCACTGTACGAATCCCAAAAACTGCAGTGGTCGGATGCGACTGTGGAAGCTGCGGCCGAAATTGTTCCTGCGCGAACCAATCGGGAACGGCGTACGGCCGAAATGGCGCATTAAAGTTAAAAAGAGGAAGCGCCATTTATGAGTGCAATAGCCAATGTAGGTGTGACGAAAAATGTCCCAATCGTGTGGTCCAAAAGGGGAGCGATGTGTCTCTCTCGATCTTCAAAACCGCTAACGGGCGAGGGTGGGGTTTGAGAGCGAATGAGAGAATACCGAAAGGGACTTTCGTCACCAAGTACGTTGGCGAGCTCATGCACACAGAGGAGTCAGACCGCCGCAACGAAGTCACAGGCAGTTCATACTATTATGGGCTTGATTTTAAAGATTTCCCGTACACAGTAGACGCATTAAACATCGGGAACGAATCGCGGTTTATCAACCACTCGTGTGATCCGAATTTGTGCGTCTACTGTGTTTTTATAGAATGCCGTGACCTCGATATCCCGACGCTCGCAATGTTCGCTACAAGGGACATAGAGCCACTGGAAGAATTGACGATTGATTATTTCGGCTCCGGCGAGCACAATAAGTCGTTTTTCGATCACTGCAGATGCGGCTCCAAAAAGTGCAAAGGCAGCAAATCGCCGCGAATAGAAAACAGAAAGCCAAAAAATGTAAGTTCTTTCTGTGAGAGTAACATGCTAATTTTTTAATTTTTTGATAAAGGATTAACCATATCCCGAATTTTTTTTTGACGAATTGAAATTGCACAATTGAAATTTTTGTTTCAGATTGTAAAGAGGATGATTATAAAATGGTGGATTCGGATGATGATGAATTGTACTTCTTCCTGAACGACAGTCAACTGTCAGGTCTCGAGTCGACTGTTGTTGAGTTAGGTAATGCACGTCAAAAACTAGCCAATCACCCCAAAAACTAGCCAACGTAAGTCAAAAACCATCTAACCACCCTAAAATATTCCCATATTCCCTAAAAAAAAACGTTAAGACGTTAAGCCCGTGTCACGAAAATGCAAAAATAAGTCGGTGACATTGATATTTATTTTTTATTTTTATTTTTATAACCATCCCTAAAAAAAACCCTAACCATCCCAAAAAAAAAAAAAAAAAAAAAAAAAAAAATTTGTTGAACGCCTAAACGTGGAAAATATTCTGGAAAAATTCTTGAATTTTTCTTACAGAAATGCGCACGAACCATGAAAATGGACTTAAATTTTTTTTTTTCCCAGTTCGATCTGCGGAGGGACAACCCGAGCGGGTCTCCCATGTAGAAGGGCTCCGTCCCGAGAACAGAGCTTCTGCTATCTTCTGGCACGGTCTCTTCGTGTCAAAAGGCCCCCAAGGGAACTTCTATGGGCGGCCTGAATGAAATAAAAGAAAATAAAAATTAAACCTGGTTTATATTAAAATAAAAAAAACTACTTAGACTCAAAAGATTTAATTAGAGCTCTATTTACAAATATATACAAACACCTTCGATTATTAATGACAACCCTTTCGGCAAATCTTACCCGGTTTCTATTTAAATTAATTGATGCTTCGTCGTGGGCCTCTCTCTGTCACCTGGACGGGAGGGGCCAAAGGCTCCCTCCCCACTCTTAAACCGGCGGAGGGACCCCGGGCCCCTCTCCGCCCCACGTCTCCATCACCTTGGGGGAGGCGTGTGTTGCGGGTCCGTGACACTTCACAAACCGTGAACCATCCAAAAAAAAAAAAAAAAAAAAAATGTGTAAAATAAAATGTTATGGAAGAAATGGACTTAAATTTTTTTTTTCCCAGTTCGATCTGCGGAGGGACAACCCGAACGGGTCTCCCATGTAGAAGGGCTCCGTCCCGAGAACAGAGCTTCTGCCATCTTCACAAACCGTGAACCATCCCCCCCCCCAAAAAAAAAAAAAAAAAAAAAAAAAAAAAAAAAAAAAAAAATGGTTAAAAAAAATGTTTTTCCCAGTTCGGTCAAGGCTGTTTGCAGATTGACAACCCGAGCGGGTGTCCCGTGCAGAAGAGCACCGAGCAGAGACGAAAGCTTCTGCTACCAACATATTCCCTAAAAAAACGTTAAGACGTTAAGCCAGTGTCACGAAAATGCAAAAATAATTCGGTGACATTGATATTTATTTTTTATTTTTGCTTCCGCGGCCTCCTGGCGGTCACCATACTCAACGAAATACCTCTCTATTGCAGAGAGATTAATGGTTTCCAAATTAAGGAAATTCTGTAAAGCAGGATTCATAGTTGTTTATAAAAAAAAAAAAAAAAAAAATGTTAAAAATAATTAAAAGAGATGTGAGCAAGATGTGTGAGCAGTCCGAAAGACGAATTGCAAATGCGAAGAGTGGGTGAGGCTTGGAAATGAACCGCCCGACAACGGGAAGGGGAAAGGTGAAAGGAGGGGGAAGGAACTAGGAAGGCAAGAGTGCAGCAGAATTTCGAAAAACTTCAACAACGGGCTTTTGGGTGGACCGATCGAGCTCAAACTTTGCACATCATCTTCCCTTTTGAGGGTCTAGTTGCGTGCAAAATTTGAGGAAAATCGGAAAAACTTGAAAATCCGACTTTTCCACGGTCTAGGCCGTCGGGACGGGACTTTAGGAATTATTTCCCCCCGGTTTGGGCAAACGGATAGGGCCCAAATTTTCCACATCTAAGGTACAGACCTCCCTGGAGGTCCCTGCAAAATTTCAAGTCGATCGGAAAATCTGAAAGCCCGGAAAAGCCTAAAATAATAAATATATTCATTAAAGCTTAAAATAAATAAAATTACAAAAATATGATGGTACAATAACATTTGGTGGTAAAAAATGCAGTTAAAGCTTAGAGTTTGATGGTGTTATTGACCTTGATTTTAATTTTAAGGATCAGTAGTGAAGGTCAGAAAGAAGATTCCTTTGTTGCCTTTGAAGGGCATCGTTCACCGTTAGAAAGTTGAGTTTGACAGTTTTATTGAGAATTTTTAAATTATATTATTTTTATTTTATTTTTAGAATTTTCTATAGGAAGAAAAAGAGGGAGGTGTTGTTTACATCTTTATGTGCTACCCCGAAAGGAATTAACTGTGAGGATTACGCGGTATCGCCTGATAGTTGAAACAATTATGGCAAAAGAGAAAAAATGTTTACAGTGCCAAAAATATTTAATTTACTACCAGAAATTCTATTAAATAGAGTTAAAAGTAAAAAAATTAAAGGTAGAAATAAAACAGTGGATAATGAGTAAGGGGTCATACTCAATTTTGTAAATAGATTATTTAAAAAAAAAAAAAAAAAAAAAAAAAAAAAAAAAAAAAAAAAAAAAATTGGTGACGGGTTAGGATTAAAAAGGAAAAATTTTATATTCTGTAGACAGCTCTGCCATGAAAAGCGGACAGTTTTTTTTATTGTTTTTTTTTTTTTTTTTTTTTTTTTTTTTTTTTTTTTTTTTTTTTTTTTTTTGTACATTAATTGATTTTATAGATATATAAAATAGATGGTAAGTTAAAATTGAGCCGGCCGATAGGTAGATGTGTAAACCTGGCCGGATGAGTTGTACATAAATTCAATAAAGAAAAAAAAAATTCTTAGAAACGCTCGGGCGGCCTCTCTTTATCTCACCCCTCTTCTGTTTAACGCCTCTGAGTACCCACATTTCGACTTACATATTCAATTTTTTTTTTTTTTCTTAAATTAAACATGTTTCCTACCAACAAAATATACAGTTTTTATACAAAATTTTTTAAAGTCAAAAGACCGTTACGCCAATTCCCTATGCACGTGGGGTGACGTGTTTCAACTTGAAAATTACTAAGGATGGCTTGCTACGGTCAAAATAATTTTTAAAGTGAAATGACCGTTACACCAACTCCTTATGCACGTCCATAAATAATGGGTTTGGTATTTATTCGCCCACCAAGCAAGCGTAAGACTTAGTATTTCACCGGGGTCTTCTCAGTTCTCTTTCCGCCGACAAATGGCTCCGAAGTTGGACGCTAGATATGTATTGAGCAATATGTTAAGTAGGATTAATAAAATAACGTTCCGTACCGGTTATTCTTTTTCTCCTTTCGTAGAACCATGAAACGTCATGCCTCTGGCCCCTGGTTTCCTTTTTAATTTCGTTGGCCCTCTCTCTACAAGAAATAGTGGGTATTAGCTCTGAAGTCGTCGATAGAACACACTTCACCATCCTTGGCTCCACTACAAAAATATGCACTGCCTTTCGTGTGTTCACCAAATGTATGGAATATTGAGTTTTTAATATCTTTTTTTAAATTGTCGACCCGGAAACGTTCGTCGGTTTGGTATACCTACCGTCATTCGCCTCACCATAGCCGGCAAGTTGGTTTATCGCTTCTTCGAATAATTTGTACATCTTGAGTCTGAAAATATCTTCTGTTCCTTTGACTGATCGTCCATTTTCTCGCTTAGATCTTTTACAATTAAATATATTTTGGTGACAGTTCTTAACGCGGAGGCTACCATTTTATTTTGCCTTCTTGGCAGATGTTTTCCAAAAAGGCGCTCCCCATGGAAGTAAATGTATTTATCACTTAAAATTGTGGACTTAATGGGCCTTGGTCGCATTATTGCAACCAGGTGACTTTTTCTTTTATAAGGAAAGGTTCGAGGTTTATTTTCTCTACAAGATTTTTCAAATTGTTATGGAACTTTTGAACCTTACACTGTATTTTTGTTGTAATATTCTTTTTTTCGGAGAATTATTCAGTTCATAACAATGTCGCTAACTTATATGAAGGCTCAGAGCTAGTTGTAATTTGATGATTTTAAATACAGGAAGTGCGAGGATGTTGTAACTTACGACCACAAATGGAGATGCACAGTGAAAAATTGCTCTGCGAAAGTTAACATCAGAGAGGTCAACCATACTCTAGTGAAAAGAAAAGCCACTTCGGATGTTAGTGAAACGACCACAGATATTGTAAGGAAATAAAAAATCAGCCCAAATCGTAGGAGGAATGATAGGTATGTAATTAAATGGTATTTAGCAAAATTTCATCACTTGTCTTCATCTATAGCAGGGCTGGGCGACTCATCGGAGAACATCTCATTGAAAAATTCCGCAAGCCTTAAGCCGCATCCACACTATGCCGGGCGGGTTGGACCTTGACGCGGCCTCGTGTCCACACAGCGAAGCCGGGCGGCCACTCGAAGCCTCTTTCTTTTTTTTCCCTCCAAAAATGACTTTGGAGATTTTTAAGTTTTCTTTCGACTTCGTTCTTTTCCACACCGAATGAAACGGCAATTTCCATTAATAAGTCATGGCGCACGTTTTTTAGCTTATATCCAGCATTTCCGCTGTCCCACAATGCTTTTCTTTCACGAAATAAGTCAATAAGCGCGATCACTTGTTCGTTATTCCATTCCATGATTACGATTAAAAAGAAACCCTTCAGAAAAAGAAAAAGGACTCAAGAAAAGTCCAAAGGGTAACTCAAGTTGCCGGGCGGCAAAGCTGCCCGGCACGTCCACATTGCTCCTAGGCCGCGCGGCCTCCTTTGATCGGACCGACTTTCTGCGGGTTCGCTCCGGCTCGGCTCGGCCCGGCCCGGCTTTTTTAGCCCGCCCGGGCATCCACACATACGCGGGTTGTGCCGAGCGGCCTAGGCCGCCCGGCATAGTGTGGATGCGGCTTTAGTATTCACGATATGTATCTGACAGGTAGTAGATCATAGAGGCAACGTGGGAACAGCTACCAATGGTTCTGAGGCCATTTGCACAATCGCCTTATAGCCGGCCAAGTTCGGATCGTATTCCACATTGCAGCGATGTTTTTCTCGATATGTGCCATAACTTGATATGTGACCTAACTTCAAACTTGAGACTATTCGATTTGACTTCAACATAGGAAATGGCTTGTCCTAATTGGTATGTACCAGAAAAAAATATTTTCAAGTCTTGTTCCGTCAATTCAGGAAAATCTGTTATTTCATTACTATTGACTTTTTGGAACATCACGTGTTTCCGACTCCATCGTTCCTCCGCTACCAGTTCAGCTAAACTGCTTATTTTTGGTTGAGGACGTACATCTGCTCCATGATTTCCTCGTATTGGTCTTCGTAAGATAAAAGCCTTTTTCCAAACGAGTTTCCCATATCAACAAACCATATATCACCTTCTTGAAGATTTCCCAAGGCCGAATTTTCACTTTTTTCAGTTTTTTTTTTTTTTAAATTGTCGCGTCGTTTATGTCATTAGCGTAAAATCGCCCAGGGACACCTACTGTGATACCATTCGTTGTGCAAATGGTAAAAGGTTTGCAAAGAGGCACTTTTTTTTGCCCGGAATAAGATTTCCGTCGAAAGGCGTTGTTGGAGCTTTTTTCATGGCGGACTAAAGTGCCATCGAAATCGAAGCCAGTGTTTCCTGTAAGAACGTCCTGTAAGTCTCGGGAAATAGAACCAAAGCCAAACCGTGTTGGCAAAACATCTTTTTCAAATGACAGCAAGACCGAGTGGCAATATTAAGAAACTTGCTGTTCCCATTCTAAGCCAAGTATTAA
This sequence comes from Orius laevigatus, assembly GCA_018703685.1. Lineage (NCBI taxonomy): Eukaryota > Metazoa > Arthropoda > Insecta > Hemiptera > Anthocoridae > Orius > Orius laevigatus. Next base: position 36,739 of record JAGWEN010000084.1, read on the forward strand.
ACAAATCGAAGAGTTTGAGTTACCAGCTCTTAATTTTATGAGGAACGTTACTAGAGCCATTATTGTCCGCGAGTTGATTCTTCATGGATACCGTCATATCTGCCAATTTATTAACATTTTCCCATTAAAGTCCGGTAAAAACTTATAAATCTTTCTCTGAAATTAACTCCCCGATGCGATTCATAATAGTCGATTCACTTCTAAACGACATTGCTTCAAGAAATCTTAAAAAATCCGAAGAAATGTGGGATAAAGTAATCTGGTCAGACGAAACGAAGATAAACAGGTTTGCATCCATATCTATGACGCAATCTAAAGGTTGGATTGCGCTACAGGACGTAGCCTCGATTCAGATATCGTTGCTCAGATCAACACTTACCTGGGAGGTGTAATTCCCATCATTCGGGATTTACGGAGGCTAAGTACTGTAAAGGGCGACAACTCTTACATGGTTTTCCGTGAAACCTCACTCGTCGTCGATGGCCCAGAACTTTAACCTTGACGAAGTCGCCGGATTGGTCAACCCTGGCGAGGATATTCAAAGTGTTAATAGGCGAGGATATTCCGTTACTAAATTTATTATAGTAAAATTCACTCAGTAGTCAGTTCAGATTCACGAATAACCATCAGGTGAAAAGAGAGAAAAAACGACAAATATGAATAAAGAAAATTTGCACAAGTATGACATTTATGAGTTTCGGGAGGATTCCCTTCCCCCCAAAATGCGTTATGGGGAATGGCGGAAGGAAAAAATGAAAGAGAAGTTAATGAAGACAATTAAAAAAGAACCAGTAGAGATACCAGTGGAGAAGAAATTCGGAAAGTTGAAGATCTGAGATGGCCAGCTTTTTTTTTTTTTTTTTTTTTTTACTTAATATTTTTTAATATACATATTTTTTTAAAAAACCATTTTTAATGTGTATATTACATTATATTACATTGTATATTACTGTATATTATATATTACTGTATATTACAGGGCACCGACGAGGTCGATTTAGTCCGGGGGGAAGATGCAAATGAAAAATGCCCGCAAATCGTGATTAAGTTTTACGAAGAAAGACTTACCTGGCATGATGATGAAACAGAATAATCTTCAAACTTAACTTTTTTTTTTAGCGGATTTCCGGAGGAAAGCAGGCTATTGGGGCCGGCCTCACGGCGGCTTTCGGCTTAGAGGCTTATACATATATTCGTGATCAGGACGATCTCCTGATCACGAAAATATAGGTCATTCCCAAAGTTGGCGATATATATTATATATATTATATATATATTATATATATATATATATATATATATATATATATATATATATATATATATATATATATATATATATATTATATATATATATATATATATATATATATATAATATATATATATATTTATATATATATGTACCGACGCGATAACTCGAGCTAGATTGTTTGAATTAAACGAGACTTGGTATTTAGAGCTTTTGTCTCACCAGGTAGAAGCCTATTGAAAATGGCTTGAATCGAGAAAGCGGTTCTGGTACTTCGCTTAGGGCATAAAGGGCATTTTCGTGATTTTCTCGGAACCTGAAGGTTTGAGATGGTTAAAAATCGTGACGGGAAAGTCCTAGGGGCCGAGGATCATAGTTAATAGCAGTTCAAATTTCAAAATCGGTTCTGGGACTTGTCTAAGGGGCCTAAATGGAATTCCGTGATTTTCTTGTAACCTTAAGGTTTGAGATGGTTGAAAATCGTGATGGGAATGTCTGATGATCCGCAGACCGTATTAAGAACGGTTCAAATTACGTGAGATGTTCTGGGACCCACGTTAAGGGGCCTAAATAGAATTTCGTGATTTCTTCGATACCGGAAAGTTTGCAATGGTTGGAAATGGTGACGGAAATATATTATGGCCCGAGGACCATAGTAGAAGACAGTTGAAATCGCCTAAGCGGTTCTGGGACTCTCCTGAGGGACTTAATGGAATTTCGTCATCTTTGAAAATAAGAGCATGAGATGGTCGAAATCGATGATAGGAGCTGCTCATGAACTGAGAATTCACATTTGACAACAGATCAAACCCGCATACGAAGAAGAAGCTACTTAGGGCATTGATGAAATTAATTTTAGAATTTGAACTTTTGGCGGTGAAAATCATGTGGTTTGAGTTGATATTTCTAGGCTGATTTCTAGAGGAATTGAAGCTATTGTGGTCGGTGTGATGGAGGCTCTGGGCTCAGAGACCCATTTTTTTTAAATTCCCGAACGTCTTTTGTTTTTTGAATCCAGATTCCAGATGTTAGTAAAATTCACTCAGTCAGTTCAAATTCACGAATCACATCAGGTGAAAAGAGTAATAAAAAAAAAAAAAGAGTGAAAAGAACGAAAAAACATGAACAAAGAAAATTTGGACGAAAAGTATGACATCTACCAGTTTCGGGAGGATTCCCCTCCCCCAAAAATGCGATATGGGGAATGGCGGAAGGAGAAAATGGTAATTCCGTAAAAAATAAAATGGAACAATAATAATAAATAATTTTTTCCTCTATTCACAGAAAGAGAAGCTAAAGAAAACAATCAAAAAAGAACCAGGGGAGAAGAAATTTAAAAAATTAAAAATATAACGTGGCCGCTTTTTTTTTAAATTAATATTTTTTAATATACTATTTTTAAAAAACCATTTTCAATGTGTATTTTACTTAGCGAATTATTGTCTACAGGGAATCTAGGTTTTTTTTTTTTTTTTTTATTTAGTATGACATTTATGAGTTTCGGGAGGATTCCCTTGCCCCCAAAATGCGTTATGGGGAATGGCGGAAGGAAAAAATAGCCCAGAAAGAGAAGTTAATGAAGACAATTAAAAAAGAACCAGTGGAGAAGAAATTCGAAAAGTTGAAGATCTGAGATGGCCAGCTTTTTTTTTTTTTTTTTTTTTTTTTTTTTTTTACTTAATATTTTTTAATATACATATTTTTTTAAAAAACCATTTATAATGTGTATATTACATTATATTACATTGTATATTACTGTATATTACAGGGCACCGACGAGGTCGATTTAGTCCGGGGGGAAGATGCAAATGAAAAATGCCCGCAAATCGTGATTAAGTTTTACGAAGAAAGACTTACCTGGCATGATGATGAAACAGAATAATCTTAAACTTAATTTTTTTTTTCCTTCATTTTTTTAAAGCAAATGTCCAGGAAGACTAAAAACTTCATATCTGCCTGGCCAACTATGCGGGTACGAGTGGAGGAATGGTGGCAGCTGGAGCTGCTGAAATTTTTTCAAATTCTCCGTAATACGGAGTGTGGTAATATTTTTGAATACACTTTAGTCTAGGTGCTCGGACCTGAAACTCCCGATTTATAACATATTGGACCGTTAGGCACTATCAATAAACATATGTTGAGTTGTTTTTTTTATTTTACCTATAGTTGTCCATGGTCGGTAAAAACGTAGGGTATGTACTTGACAGCGCAATAAACATAAAATGAAAAAAAAAAAAAAAAAAAAAAAAAAAAAAACGATGACAGATAAAATGATCAAGACGAAGAGGTCGCAGCTTGGTAGATCGATCGAGTGGATAAAATAGATCAAGTTCGTCGAATGGGCCATGAAGAAATTGATGGCAATGGTTGCGGTGGTGCCTGGTAGAAGACCTATTTCATGCAGACGTAGAGTTCTATGGAATCTGCAAGAGCCAAAATAGCTGCGCCAGGTCTGAGCCACCAAATGCAGAGCGTTCTTCGCTGTAGTAACGGAAATATTTTCACATTATCCGTCGAAATCGGGTCTAAGACGAGAATCCCGTAGATGCCATCTTCATCGAAGACTTCGTCGCGGAGTTTTTTCCGTTCGGGTGTTAATACTTCGATTTCGTAAGCGCCGCTGCTTTCTAGTTCGATCTTGGTCGAATTGTTTGGTGTCGTCTTTACCGATTCTAGATGCCATTGATTGCAGACATGAGAGAATCGTTTCTCCAGGAGGAAAACATGGAGAGCTGTTGAGAAAGCCAACAAGTTAAGGTTAGTTTGGTTTATAAGGGTAGATTAGTAATATGTTAAGTTCTACCAACAACATTCTTTTTAGTCTCTCAATCAAATTAAAGTAATGCGAATTGATTTAATTTTTTTAAATTCTAGGCGACTTTTTTTGCAAGGGAACAGACGTTCAAAAATCTAGGTTGGGAGGCGCCCTCTCCGAGTCTGGAGGCATCCCAATTCCCATGTAAGCTATTGTTAACAAGCTTGAAACTTAAAAAAATATTTTATTTTAGATGGCAAGAGCAGGCTCTTTCTGCATACACAAGGAGTGCTTGGAATGCGCCTACTGTGGAAAGATGCTGGAGGGATGGGAAGCAGGAGAGGATCCTTTTCAGGCACAGCGGAGAATGCCCGTATGTAAAAATGTTTAAGACGCCTCCGACACACTTTGATGGAGGCCATCCAATTAGGAATTGGCCGAATCCGGCTTCAAACAGTGAAGGAGCTCGAAAAAAATATGAAAGAATTAGAAAAACATACTTGAAAAGGAGTTTTAAAAAAAATTAAATACCTACTTAATTTTTTCAAACTTGTTTTATTTATTAGTGAATACCCCTCAAGAATTTTAAATTTAAGGATGAAAATTTTGAGGAAGTAACACCTTACTTCCCAGTAGATGCCAAAATACCGGCGGTTTACTAAACTCGGTTGGTAAACTGTGAAACGCATAAGACTCGTCTAACCTGTTTTTCCTGGGCAAAACCGTTTTTCCGGCCGAGTATGTCTCTCATTATCGGCCTTAAAATGTTTATAATTATGTGTTTCTACAGATTTTCAAACTCGTGGTTGAACAAGAGCCTCTTTCGGTCCCGGAGCTCGATGAGGAGGAAACGAGAAGGTTGCTCGATCTTCGAAATTTTGACAAAATATAAAGCAGCAAGTGTCGGGAACCTGATGGACAATAGGCGACACAAAAATAAGTCCGGGAGAACAAGTCGTTTCTATTATGGAAACGGAAAAAAACCAGTCTTTAGCTGAATATATGTTCTCAGAAGGCTAGAGTCACTAGTCACTGGCAGTGTGGGTTTCTTTTTCTTTGGATAGTGATGTAAACCCTTTGAAGTCTCGAGTGAGACTGATTAGTGTTCTCGATCCACTCCTATTTATATGCAGCCTGGCCGAAACTCTTCGGCCAATGAGAAGTGTCCACGCTTGATGGAGGGATTTTCTGAGCTTTTATTTTAAAATATCAATCTTCACATTTTTGTTTTTACATTTTTATCTTGTTTTTAAGTGTTTTAACTGAATTCAGACTTTTTACAACATTTCGAAATTAAATTATTGCGTGTTCGTGGCGCTGACCTTTCATCTTGAATCTAGTCGTAGGGAGTGGCGGTAGATAGTGTGTATGCCGCCAGTCATTTTAATTACAAATACCTAGTCTAGCAGAAAACGTGTATTTTTATGTCGGAAACCCAATTTTTTTCAGAATTATAAAATTGGTGGATCGACTCTGTTCTAACTTTAAACGTCCATAGCTCCCTTAATTCTTAACCGATTTACTTGTTAAATACACCGTTGGAAAGCTATTTTATCAATCAATTTTATTTGTATAAAACCATTTTGGTCACTACAATCTGAGCATAAAAATGAAAGCTAAAATTTATTTACATAATTTCAATGCACTCGCTATAAAATTGCAAATCGTTTTAACTTCGCTTAGTAGTCCAGTCGCCAGAGCAAAAAAAAAAAAAAAAAAAAAAAAAAAAAAAAAAAAAAAAAAAAAAAAAAAAAAAAAAAAAAAAAAAGGGGTCTGCTGGAAGAAATTGGGGACTTAACGACACTTTTACAGTTTGTTCGGGGCTATGGTGGGATGACTCTCTTAATTTTTCGAACTCGAGAAACCTGTGCTACCCTCAGGAGGGGCGAAAAACCAAGCTGATTTTCGGTTTTTTGCCTATAAGTCTATGGAGAGTCGATGGTGAGCTCTCCTAATAAAATATAATGTTCTTGGGTTTTTAGATTTTTATTCAATTAGATCATATGTTTTGGACATGTGGAACTTGGTAGTTGCCACAGAGGTCCCCCCTCTCTAGACGGAGTCTAGGAGAGTAGAAAATGAAAGGATTCGGGGCCAGTGAAAAATCCGGATGACGTCGTTCGCAAGTTCGAAGATGAGGCCCGTCCCCGCTCCGATTTCATCTCCGCCTGATTCCATCGACGGTACGCTCGCCGCTGTGGCTCAGCCTGATGGATCCGCCTGATGGATCCATCAAATTTTGCGTCACACTTGAAGACGGCAGAATTATAAATCTCAGCAAGGAACAAGTACAAAATATTTGCCGTACATGGGGCAGCATAATGATTCTGCCAAAAAAAAGTCAAAATTGTAATGGTATCAAAATAATGTCAGCTTTATCAAGTTTTCTGCCTACTTATTATATTTTATAGATTTTTGAGTTCAGAAATAAATAATCTTTTTTCTTACATTAAAAAAAAAAAAAAAAAAATTTCTAGAACGTCCGAATATTTTACGGAAATAAAAAATCCGCTAAAAATCGGAATTCGAGAAATATGAGCAACATTAATAGGAAAAAGAACAGCAATCGATTGAACATGGAACTTCTAAACGACGATATCATTATTTTGTCATCGGATGAAGAAGATGAAATAAGAGATCGGTCTCCTCCAGCTCGTATCGTCACCGGATCAGGGCAAAAGCCGATCTCCCAGCAGCTGAACAGTAGGCAGATTGGTCGGGTTGCGAATGAAAGGGTTGAAGCGTTTAAAACACCGATAAATGTGACTCCGAGGGCTCCTCGAACACCAAGAATGGAGTCTCCCCGGATGGTGTCGCCACAGATGCCATCGCCAAGAATGGTGTCCTCCACAATGCCTATATCTTTACCTCGTGCGCCGATGTCTTTATCTCGAATGCCACCGATTTCTTCGACTTTTACGCCGATGCTCTCTTGAATGTCGTTCGTTCGTTATTCGTTTCGTTGTTATTCCCAGTATGCGAGTCGTAGAAATAGCAAGGGAATGTGCATTTCTGAGCGTGTTTTCCAAAAGAGTGGTGGAAAAAGCATACTATCCCGTAATTTCGATTGATGAAAAAAAGTGTTCGTGGCTTGTTTTGCAGTTTCGATTTTGATGGTTTTGAATGTTGATGTCGTCGAGATGAACAAGGAACTTGTCGTTGTAGAAGTTGATTGACGAAGTCCTTTAGATGTTCAATCTGCTGTTTGAGTGATTCGCATCCGCAAGAATGTGTTGATATCGATGTAGATGAGTGGTTGATGGGAAGAGATGAATTCGTAGGAGATGAATTCGAAGTAGATGGTAGGGAAGGACAAGGCGAAGGATGTTCCTCGTCAGTGTGGGACGGTGACAAGCGTCCAGAAAGGTCGAATTTCGGTAGTGGTAGCAACGAAGGATGAGGTGGATACCTCGTGTCGAAATTTTTGAAGTTTGTTGTCATGATTGTTGCGGATGATTGTAGCGACGAAATAAGCAAAAATCTTACCCAAGTTTCCGGGTCACCAGTTAAGGAGAGTCGATGGTGAGCTCTCCTAATAAAATATAATGTTCTTGGGTTTTTAGATTTTTATTCAATTAGATCATATGTTTTGGACATGTGGAACTTGGTAGTTGCCACAAGTCCTAAACTAAGCGCGTTTTATGACAAAACACACTCTATTCAATATTGTAGGGCATACAATTTTCAACAATTTTTAACTTAATAAATTTTCCCGTAACCTTAATGCTTATCGAGATACGCCCTATCAAAGTTGGAGAATTTCAAAAAACAGATGGTTTAGGCCCTCTGACAGATGGTATTTTAAATACTAATTTTTGTTCATATCTGACATAAGAAGACATAAAAATCATCGTCAGCCATTTGAAAGTGGTGGAGAAGGGGTGGCATACGGCCAGCGTCAGGCTGACGGTGGTTTGATTTCCACTTTAGTAAGCTTTACGGGAGAACGCCAAGTCCCAGCAAGTCCGGATTAGTCTTATTTTAAATGTAATTTAATTGCTAAGGACGGATACTTAAAGTCAAATTTCGCTATCGTTTATGGTTTGGAAGTGGTAAGGCTTTAAACTTAAATGAAAAATGGGCAAAGTCCAGTATCCACGTTTTTGGGACCTATCAAGGGTTTTCCGGGCTTTCCAATTTTCCGATTGACTTGAAATTTTACAGGGACCTAGTAGAATGTCTGGACTCACGATCTGGTAAGTTTGGTCCTGATCCGTTTGCCCAAACCGGAGAAAGAAAATCATAAAAGTCCATTCCCAATAGCCAAGACTCTCACGGAGCCGGAAAATAAAGTTTTTCCGATTTCCCTGAAATTTTATACACAAGAGGCCTTTCATATGGGTAGACGATGTGTAAAGTTTGGGCTCGATCGGTCGACCCAAACGTCCATGAAAAATGGGCAAAGTCCAGTATCCACGTTTTTGGGACCTATCAAGGGTTTTCCGGGCTTTCCATTTTTCCGATCGACTTGAAATTTTACAGGGACCTAGTAGAATGTCTGGACTCACGATCTGGTAAGTTTGGTCCGGATCCGTTCGCCCAAACCAGAGAAAAAAAAAATCATAGAAGTCCATTCCCAATAGCCAAGACTCTCACGGAGCCTCACGCCTCACGCCTCACTTTGCTCAGAGCTCTCGCGCTGAAACCTTTATTTTATTAGCGGATTTTTACTTTATTTCATTTTATTTATTTTTTAATTTTTTATTTTTAATTTTCATTAATTATTATTTAATATAATAATTATTTAATTTTTTAATTAATTAATTTTAATTCTTCTCTTACTTCTTAAAACTTACTTTACTACTACTTTACTTTTACTACTACTACTTCTACTTCTTTACTATGAATCACCATCTTATCAATTTTCTCAATAATCCTATCACTTTTTCTAGGTTACCGAGTTATTTCACTGAGGTTGGGAATCCTCGACAGGCGGCGGAGATGTTTTTCGTCCATGTGGGAGTTATGCCTAGCAGGGACGTCGCCAGGGCATGTCCCAATTGTGGAGGGCCACTGGGTACCTTTGTGGATCGGCATCGAGCTTGTGGATGGCGCTTTCGATGCCTAAACTGTAATACTAAATATTCACCACTAACAAATACAATTTTAGCCAAACCCCAAATTTATTTTAGCGTCGTTCTCAAGTTCGGTCTCTGCTGGCTTAATGAATGTCCCCACAAGTTTGCAGTGAAGGAATGCGAGGTGTCCAGCGAAACTGTCACGTTTTGGTACCGTCACTTTCAGGATGTTGCCACTAAAGCTGCGTGGCATGATTACGCGCCTATTGGAGGTCCTGATGACAAGGTCGAAATCGACGAAACGAAGGTTTTCAAACGTAAGTATAACAGGGGCAGACTTATGGGTGGTGGGTGGTATTAGCAAAAAAACAAAGCGTGTTTTCGGAGTTCAGACTGATGTAAGACAGAGACTTTATGAACATGACCCTCGCCCAACACGTCGACAACGAATCCCACATATGCACCGACATGTGGGGCGGGTATGTAGACGTGGGAAGAAACTTTGCAGGCCATGGCACCGTTAACCATAGTACTAATTTTGTTAATCCCCCCAAACACCTTCCCCCTTTTTTTGTGCCCAATGGTCGGTTCCATGACTCCTGCCTCGACCAGGATTGGAGAGGACCAGTTCCACCTGGTTTCCGGCCGTACCGAGACCATACGCAGACCATCGAGCGTAGATGGAAGGGGTTCAAAGAACGTCTCCGAGGCCTCACCTTCAACACGGATTGGCGACTCCACATCGGTGAATGGATGTATAGGACCAACATATTGGCCGAATTGGACGACAATGCCCAGTTCGAAAGGCTTAAGGGGCTTGAGTACCCAAAAATTAAAAAAAAATCGAATTTTTTTTTTTTTAAGTTTTTTGATCAGCTGTAACTTTTTTCCGAATTGAAGGGCCGTAAATCTGTTAATTCAAAGTAAAGTCCTATCCTTCATGAATGCGTGTGAAAAATTTCGTTAAGATTGATCCAGCCGTTTCCGAGATAAAAGGACACAAAAAGTGCCATTTTAGAGTTAAAATCAGCCGGTACCCAAGCCCCTTAAAATTATTTTTAAAGTGAAATGACCGTTATGTCGAATTCTTGATACACGTGGGGTACCGTGTATGAACATGAAAATTAAAAAGGCGGGTTTACTACGGTCAAAATAATTCATAAAATAAAATGACCGTTATGTGGTATGCCGTGTATAAGCTTAAAAGCCGCTAAATTAAAAATTTTCAAAATAAAAAGACCGTTAAAGTGAAAAAACACGTGGGCCTTATCAACGGACGTTGCTCTACGTATAGAACATAAGTTTTTCTCTCTTAGAAATTATTACAGAACAAGCCGGATAAAATAATGTCGGTTAAAGTAATATTTCTGCTATAGTAATAATTTGACAAGGTCTCGATTCAAATTTAATAGCTTTTTTATAAATTTATCCTGTTTTTATAATAATGAATGTAGCAATAATTCGGTTCAAATAATGATTTGATTTGAACCCCCCCTTAAAAATTGTCTTTTTCCTTCTGATAATGTACTAAAAAAAAAATTAAAATGTATCATTTCTTGGTTTTTTCCATATGAATTAGAGGAGTTCTTGTCAGTTACGAATTAAGAGCGTCCTTTTTGCAGGTACAAAGCAGCTAAGAAGATTATTTCCTCATATTTGACGAAATTTTAAATAAGTTCATTACAGCTTAAAAAAAAAAAAAAAAAAAAAAAAAAAAAAAAAAAAAAAAAAAAAAAAAAAAATTCGTGGAAACATATTGTATAGGTTTCTTTACATTAAATCTGCCCTTTCTCAGAATCCATCATGAGAAAGCTTCCTTTTTGAAGATAAAACAAAATTACTCGACTTAACTTTTTTTGTCTACTCCGATACGAAGAAATGACAAAATGCGAAGGAAAAAAAAAATTGCTCTTACAACCATGATATGTAGGTTTTTGACATAAAATTGTCAATTTAAAGTTGATTTTGAGGGTTTTTGACGACAATTAGGCATTTACAAATGTTGATTTCGAGGATTTTTCTTTTCTTTTTCTTTGACGAAAATTAGGCTTTAAAAATGTCGATTTTGAGGTTTTTCACGAATTTTTGGGGATATTTGCACAAAAAAAAAAAAAAAAAAAAAAAAAAAAAAAAAAAAAAAAAAAAAGATTTGTATCTGACAGATAGTAGATAATCGAGGAAACGTGGGAACAGCTACCAATGGTTCTGAGGCCATTTGCACAATCGCCTTATAGCCGGCCAAGTTCGGATCGTATTCCACATTGCAGCGATGTTTTTCTCGATATGTGCCATAACTTTAAACTTTAGAATATTCGATTTGACTTCATAGGAAATGGCTTGTCCTAATTGGTATGTACCAGACAAAAATATTTTCAAATCTTGTTCTGTCAATTCAGGAAAATCTGTTATTTCATTAATATTGACTTTTTGGATCATCACGTGTTTCCGACTCCATCGTTCCTCCGCTACCAGTTCAGCTAAACTGTTAATTTTTGCTTGAGGACGTAACATCTGCTCCATGATTTCCTCGTATTGGTCTTCGTCAGATAAAAGCCTTTTTCCAAACGAGTTTCCCATATCAACAAAGCATATATCACCTTCTTGAAGATTTCGCAAGGCCGAATTTTCACTTTTTTTTTTTTAAATTGTCGCGTCGTTTATGTCATTAGCGTAAAATAGCCCAGGGACGTCTACTGTGAAACAATTCGTTGTGCAAATGGTAAAAGGTTTGCAAAGAGGTACTTTTTTTTTGCCCGGAATAAGATTTCCGTTGAAAGGCGTTGTTTGAGCTTTTTTCATGGAGGACATAAGTGCCATCGATTATCGTGGATCACTTCCTTTCATTATCCACATTTATTTATTTATTTGTTTAGGCCTTTCAGCATAACAAGTTCAAAGCAAATTCCAATTAGACATATTAAAAAAAATTATTTTAATTAGGTAATTAATTTTTTAAAATTTAAATTTTCCATCTTTTATTTATTTTTTAGACTCACATTTACTGATGTTCTAACTCGAGAAAAATATATGGAATTACGTCGTATTTCCATGTTGTTCCGTACCCGCAGAGACCGTCTCAAGCAAGCGGACTTTGAATCTTTATGCAGGCTTTCTGTTCTCTTCAACAGGCACATAGAAAAGCCGAGCCGTACACTTTTTACTTGCCAAGCATTAATGTCAGAAATTTTATATCATTTAATCGATTATAAGTTGATCAAGTTCAAATGAAAATTTTAAATTGGACAAGAAAAAAAATTTTTTTTTGTACCTATCTATTTCATTGTAAAAATAAAAATAAATATTTATAAATATATAAATAAACATGATTTATCAGCTCGTCAAAACCTACAAGATGACTACCTGTTTTTTCAAAAAAAAAGTTTTGGTGGAAAATTGCATTTCCTATTTTTCCGAGGAAAAATTTTTCGGGAAAACTGCTTTCTAAAAAGTGCGTAGTTTTCCGAAAGAATGAGAATGCGCTTTTCAAAAAAATTTTCCGACCATTTTTAGTGCCCAAAACGAGGAAACTACTTTTGGGCATCTTCCCTCTCACTCGCACACTTGGTAGAATTTTGATGTCGGATCCCCCTTAACGGACACAGTTTTTGGAAAGTCCACTCTTGTATGACCGGCCGACTAAACTTTATTAAAACTGTGTCCGTTAAAGTCTCTCTTTATTTAATTATTCCTCTCTCTGCAGTTATAACAGCTAGGTGTATCCTGAACAATGAATCATACAATCTGTATGATTTGTCAACAATCAAGTTCGAGATCGACTTGATTGAGACCCTGTCTGCAGGCTTAGGATCTCTTGAGGTCGGCAAAAGTATCTATGAAACCGACGTCGAATCCGTTACATCTCAGTTGTCCGATGTCTCACTCAAGTCTCCTTTCACTTCCCCTCCGTTGAAGATGGTTAAGGGCGAGAGTCGGTGATGTTAGCACACCAGGTCAGCTCTCTCCTTATGCCAGAATAAGTCGACCATCTTCTTCGGAACAAGAAATACCGCAGGGGAACATACCAGTGAAAAGGAGTCGAGGCCGGCCAAGGAGATCAACGGATGTCGGTGACAAAATGGAAACGGAGCCTTCACTCGAGGCTCCTAAGCAGGGTCGTGGCAGACCTAAAATAACTGGAAAGCCATCAGTGCAGTCAGCCTTAGTAACAGATGTTGTGCATGAGTCAACTCCTGTGAGAAGTCGCCCAGGGAGACCCTCGAAGAAATCGAAATCGCCTTCTCCAAGCGATAAGATTTCTTCTTTGGACTCGACACCCAAACAAAGGGCCCCTGGGAGACCAAAAAGGATTGTGCCCGATTCCGATCGAAAGCTGTCGTCCGAAGGTGATAGCGGTGAGCCTGGAAGTGACAGCACCTTCGAAAAGGATCAAGAAGGGCCAATCAAAAGTTTCAGATTGGTTAGAAGGTAGCAGCTTCTCCCAATCCGATTCTGAAGGTGTGTTTTTGAAACAAAAAGCATCCTTAGATGACCATCTCAACGGAGGAACAGTTTGAAGTCGAGCACTTCATCTCAGACCTGTGATCTGAGCACATCTGAAGATGAAGTCAGTGACGCTTCGAAAAAACGAAGAAGGCCACCTCTTTTACTGTTCCTTCTGTCGTTGGTACCCCTAAAAAACGAGGAAGACCCCACAAGGATAGGTCTTCCTTGACCTCGCAGCTAGTTCGGCAATCAACAACTGTCGAAGTGGAGACAGATGTCGATAGCCAAATTACTTCGTGTTCCGAGAGTGATGCTTCTGTTAGCACTTCAACAGAATCATCAGGGAGTACCGACTCACAAAGAACGGAGGGGGCGTCCCCGTAAAGGTACCACACGCGGACAACAAAATAAAGCTGCGAGGGACAAATATAAGGTAACTCATCCTGACCAAGTCAAGGACTTTAAGGATACCTACAATACTGTTGGGGAATCACATGTTTTGTTAATAAAATAAATTAGTTGAGCTTTGGAGCTCGGTGTGGAAACACGTTTTCATTTCACTTCTGACACCATTGATACGATTTTATTTAATTTATACAACTTTATTTAAACATGGCCGAAACTAAACTGAACTATCAGCTGATGTCCTATTTTTTTACAACACTTTACATCCTCATGTAGTGAAAGAGAAAAAGAAGAGGTACGTACATTGATTCGCATGCTGATAGTCAAAAACTATCAGGATGCTTATCATAAAACCGAACTTCCTTTTCTTGAGTTACCGGAGGATTTGAGATCTGTTCCTTCTCTGGGTAACCTGAGGGGTCTAGATCTAGATAACGTTTCTTTGTACACCCTCAAAGAACCCACAAGCCTTATCGATCCTCTGACACCCCGATGCAGACACTGTGATTTAATAGGATAAATAATAGTAAAAAATGATAACAAAAAATTATTTCAAAATGAAATCTTCTTTCAAAGCTTCCGTCATTTTGTCTTGACACGAATAATGGACTATTTGACCATTTGAGTACCTTCCAAAAGCACTGAAATTTTTTTTTTTTTTTTTTTTTTAATTTTTGAAGCTGAAGAAAATGGAGCACAACGAAGAAAAAACAAATGAATTTCTAAAAATCATGAAATTTCATTATGACCAACTGAAGAAGGAGGAAGACGAATTAAACGGAAGGCGAAAAGGCCTCAAAAGAATTGAACTCCTCAACTTAGTTGATTTTGAGGCCTTCCCTAAATTTGTCTACGTAAATGACTACTACAGTAGCACTGTACGAATCCCAAAAACTATAGGTGTACACAGTAGACGCATTAAACATCGGGAACGAATCGCGGTTTATCAACCACTCGTGTGATCCGAATTTGTGCGTCTACTGTGTTTTTATAGAATGCCGTGACCTCGGTATCCCGACGCTCGCAATGTTCGCTACAAGGGACATAGAGCCACTGGAAGAATTGACGATTGATTATTTCGGCTCCGGCGAGCACAATAAGTCGTTTTTCGATCACTGCAGATGCGGCTCCAAAAAGTGCAAAGGCAAATCAAGAAAAAGAAAGGCCCCAAATCAAAAGGCCACAAATAGAAAACAGAAATCCAAAAAATGTATGTAAGTTCTTTCTGTGAGAGTAACATGCTAATTGTTTAATTTTTTGATAAAGGATTAACCATATCCCGAATTTTTTTTTGACGAAAGTTTCCTTACAAGGAATTCAATTTTTTCATTTTGTGCGCCATTTCCTCGACCAACTCAGCAGTGGGCAAATCAGCTAGACCATAGTCCGCAATTTTTCTTCGCTGGAAGAGTTTCCTTCTAAAAGGACAATTTCCTCCCTTTCGCTTTCTTGTTCTTGCCATTCTGGGGCAGAAATAATAAAATTAAAAAATTCTTCTTAGCAATGTTTAATTTCAAACCTACTTATGCCTACTGCACTAATAAAGTATGACAATTTCCAGGACGAGAATAGTCCTCCGACCATACAAACCTTACCAATTGCTTTGGTCCTAAAGCGACTTGTCGACGCTTTAAATACAATAAGTACGTCTTTAAAAATTTTAATTAATTTTCGACTTAACTTTTTTATACATGTGTTTCTACATGTTTAGCTACGTCGTCCGCTACTACTTCCTCCGCCGAAAAAAAAAAAAAACTTTTAAAAGAGCGCTTGGTTTTTTATCAGCTAATTTCAGACCATTTAATATTGTGATCAGCGAAGCACTGTCTGATAAGGAGAAATGACTTAGCACCCGTAACTTCAACGTCTCGTATTTCTCCGTGGCAGGAGGATAAGTCAAAACCTCCTACACCTCTTCCAAAACGTCCTCCGGCAATGCTATGAGGAGTAAATCAAATTTCGTTTGATCTTCTGTTATCCTCTTCATTCTGAATAGAGCCTCTATTTTTATGAACCATGTAGTAATGTTATCCCTATTAAAAGTGGGAAAAGTGACATGTGCGGGATGACATTATGTGTGTATTATTATTGTACATATTAATAATAAAAAAAAATGTGTAGTATTAAATTAACTTTCCGCCAATGGGTTCGGAAATCCAGTTAACGTGACAGCGCCCATATTCCATTCATGTGAAGCACGACCTGCCAATGCTGAGATTGTTGTTGTTGTGTATTTGACGTTTTTGAAGTTCATTTATTAATAGTGAGAATTTTGAGATGCAGAAAACTTTTGACGGGTGTATGAAAACGTTTTTTCTTATGTTGGCCGTCGGCTCACACGAAAATCACAGTAGAGGCAGAAAAAAATTTTTTTTTTCCGCCAGTTTCTTTCATCCGGTGAAGATAATATTCGTTGGTTAAATTTCGGTTGTAAGGCCTGTTAACGAGAGAGGGGGGGGGGGTGGGAGGGGAGGTTTGCGCGTGTTTTCAAAATTATTTAAGCTAGTTCAAATGAAAAAAAAAAAAAAAAAAAAAAATATGATAACTTTAATTAACGAACTGTAGAAAATAACAAAACTTTATGAAGGGGATAGTAAGCTTTAAATTTGAGATCGAGCATGAAGAGCCAGCCTTGGGATGAAGCTGCAACTCTTCGAAAGCGTGTCCTCAAGTTAAGAAAAGCTAGAACGGGGCGTTTATCATGTTATCGGCATCGTCTCTTTCGTAGGACTGGACAGTGGACTCTCGCTGGGCTGGAAGGAGGTGGTGGTGACGGAGCGGGGGGCAGAGGAAGGCTTAAGGCATGATCAAAGGTCAATATTCGGATCGGATACACTTTGTTTTGTTCTATTTTTAAT
This sequence comes from Orius laevigatus, assembly GCA_018703685.1. NCBI lineage: Eukaryota > Metazoa > Arthropoda > Insecta > Hemiptera > Anthocoridae > Orius > Orius laevigatus. The sequence goes on from JAGWEN010000084.1 coordinate 53,469, forward strand.
TTCTTATCTTTTTATTTTATTTTTTGCTTTTTTTAATGTTCTGTTATCGACCAATTTTTATTATAGTTGTTTTGGAGTATCAGGGTCTTTTTTCGTGAAATAAACGGTTTTTTTTGGCCAAGCTTTCGAGATTTATAATTTCATTATCAGGACCTAAAAAACATTTTAATTAATTAAATAAAAGAAGTAAAATTTGAGGTGAAGCATTTCGTTATGGTTATCATTTTAACACATCATCATTTTATTTATCATTAATAAAGTTATTTTAATAAGGTTTTTTTTTTTTTTTTTTTTTTTTTTTTTTTTTTTTTTTTTTTTTTAATCAATACATAGTCACAGTCCAGTCAGGTCTGAAAGACCTATCGGCTGGTTCATTTTTCTTAAAACTACTTTTTCATAATTTATTTTGATTTTAAACATTTTCAACTAACAATGGCAGTTTAAGCTCCGCTGTGAGGCTCTTTTCTTGAACTCTTCACCGATAAGGGGTCCCAATGAGAGTGAGTTGTGCTCCCTCCTGCAGATCTGGTGGGCTTTGCTAGAAGCGCTCTTAATTACAGAAATGACTACATAGATATATTTAATTATTTTTAATATTTAGTCAGTATTCATTTGGAGTTAGTTTTTATTTTTTATTTTTTTTTATTTCCGTTGCTCAAGTTTAAATTTTAATTTATTGTTTATTGTGAGTAAAAGTTTTTTTTATGTTTTTTCTTTTCAAATTTTATATACTCAAGTTTACTTGAGGAAAGTTGCTAGTTCCAGCAGACGGTACCTAGTACCATGCTGTTTAAGCTTTTATTATTTTTGTAAAAATTTTCTATATATTTTGTATTTCCTTTCTTGTAAATAAAAAGCTTCTTCATTCATTCAACTAACAAATTCATCCATCCGAAAGTTTCCGAAGCTTCACGCTTCACTTACAATTTTTTTTTTTTTTTTTTTTTTTTTTTTTTGTAACCAACTACCTATTTTTTTTTTTTTTTTTTATTTTATTTTTTTTTAATTATTTTTTTCCCACTTTATTCCATTTAACTTATACGTACATCCCTTTCTTTTAACCATTTTTTTAGTTCATCTTTGTACATTGTTGATTTTTTCTTAATTATTAAATTTTTCGGTATGGCATTGACTATTTTTGCTGCAACATATATTTTGCATCGTTTTCCATAATTATTATTTACTTAAAGGTACTTGAGGTTTATTAGGGGGTCTAGGGGTAGAATTGTTGGTATGGGGGAGTTATGGGAATAATAGATGGGAGTTTAAAAAAATGGGGGAATTAGTAGGGGAGGACTTGAAAGTTTTACTTGAGTAACGATGCAGTTTCCAAGGTAGCATACACTGAAGGGAGCAATTAGGCTCATAACAGCAATAAAAATAGAAAGACTCAAATCCGGACTCCCTTCTCTAATAATTTGAAAAAATTTTACAAAAAAAAATCAAGAAATATAACTTAAAAATACGTTAATCGTAATTCGTATTCTCAGTCCTATTTGGACGGATGATAGGATTATTTCGAGGACGTATTGTCCGGAAAATAGTTTATTAATTTCGTTGACAAGACTGAAAAAGAAAAGTTGTAACGACAAAAAGGGAGTGGTTGACGTACTTCAAAACGTCTGCATAATAACGAAAAGCTTTTGAGGAGCTTTGGGGCGTTCGGCGTTTTCCATCATTTTCGAAAGGGCTTCCAGTTCGAATTCGACTTTACCTGCGATGTAGAATTCGAGGTTTATGTGCTACGAAATGCAAGCCAGAATCGCCATCACTATCGCACACTGGACTACCACATTTATCCAATAATTACCTTCTCTCGGTACCCACAGTCTGAGCAGGTATTTCCTCTCTAAAATTAGCCCAATTTGTTCATTTTTAAATCTTCTCATTCTAGGGAATGAGTTCCTGCTTAGTTTTAGCTACAACAATCGATACCTGTTCCTTCATCAGCCATGATCGTCGTTACAGCCAAATTTGCTAAAGAGACAAATGTATAACAAAAATAAAAAAATGAAATCCGTCGTATTGTGTACTTTGATGCTTTTTTCTGGGAGGACGATTTTCGCTTCGTTCCAAAGTCGTTCTAGCTCGTCCAAAAACGTTTTTATTTTATTACCGTTGAAAATCATATTGAAATGTTTCGACATGATATGAATGCCGGTCGTTATATACTGGACGCATTCCATTTTGTAATTCCATCTAAGAAAAGTTATCCTCAAATCTACGATCCTCTCAACTTACGAGCTGGTTTCAAGCAAATGTACAGAAGTGCACCAAATGGAAACAGGAAGTTAAGAACGGTCACTATGTTGTACCATCATTCATCATCAAACCTCAGCTCCTCGGTGCTGCCGGATCAGCCTTAGGATGAGTTCCTGGACTTCCGTCAGTTGACGGTGTACCTCTGTGGGAGGGTATCCCTCATAACACCGATCCGGACACCCAAAGGACCTCCTTGTAGGAACGGGCTCCCTTAGCCCCCCCCCCAGGCCCTTTTTGGTTCGGGGGGGGGGGGGGTGTTACCCTCCTTCACCTTTTTAAGGGCCTCTGGGGTGGTTCCAGGTTCCCTTTTCCTCTTCGGTAGGCCAGGTTTGCGTTGGGAGCAGCCAATCGGCTTAAGCGCCTGGATGGTGGCTTCTCGCCCTTCCATGCCTTGGCGAATAAGCCAACTGCGCCGCTTCCTCGCCGCTCCTCCGAGCGCCTTACGCTTACCTTTGCTTTTACCTTTACCTTTTGGGGCTTCCACCTGAGGGGTGGAACACGTCCCAGGGGAGGTTCCGTGTTCTCCCCTGTTTCCTCTGACGCCGAGACGAACGAAACGGGGCTCTTTAAAAGTTCCCTTAATTCCGTTATCTCCACATCAAGAGTGGTCCCATCAGGAACGTTTCCGCCGGAACAGTTTGTGGAGGCCTTTCAGCCTCTGGTTGAACGGTAGAAATATGTGTCACCCGGCGTAGGTTAGGGCTGGAGAGAGGAATAGAGGTGGGCCTATCTTCATCTCCTCTTCTTTTATGGCAAAACATGACTGGGTGTTTGAAATTTGACGTAAGCGCCAGCCTGAGTTTTATGTCATTTGCATCAATCCCTTCCACAGAGTGAGGGTTTTAATAATATATATGATGCTACAGGAAAAATTTTAAAATTCAAATTCATTCTCAAATATACCTCGATGGAATAGAGCTACCTCATGTAAACGAGGCAAAATACCTAGGCATGACCCTCGACACCAAACTGAGATGGAAACACCATATCAAAAAGAAAAGAACAGAACTAGGTCTCAGATATAAGCGATTATACTGGCCTTCCTGCACGACGGTCCAAAATAAGATCCTATTGTACAACCAAATATTGAAACCTGTATGGTCTTATGGCATCCAACTTTGGGGCTGCGCAAAGCCAACAATGTCAAGGTCATCCAGACCTTTCAGAACAAAGTTCTTCGGAATATGGTAAACGCCCCTTGGTATTCAAGAAACCAAGATATCCACAGGGACCTCAATGTAGCAGTAGTCGCAGATGAGATCAAACGTTTTGCTGCAGCACATTAGGCCCGACTACAAAAACACGTCAACAGGGGGGCAGTGGGTGAGTGAAGGTATGTATTTGGAAGCTTCTATTGGAAAATGGAGATGGAAAGAAATTCTGAAAGGTAATGGGGTAAATACCGTGTCTAATGTCGTATATTTTAAGTAGGTAACGGATTTTTAAGTGGTCGGTGAGGGAATGGCCAAGAAGTTTAGAAGAATAAGCTGATATGTGGTCCCTTCGACGAAGTCCAAAGGAATAGCGTGTGGCGGCATTAAAGGCTATTTGAAGTCTGTGGGATGAGGCTGAGTCAAGGGAATTGGAGAAAACAGAGGAGCAATAAGTGAAGTGAGGGAGAATTAGTGTTTTGGTGAGGCGAGATTTGAGCAGGACAGGGGTGAATTGGCTGAAACGAAATAACGAGTGAAGGCTTCCAAATACCTTCCTTCTGATAGAGGTGACATGATCACTCCAGGTGAACCCGGAATTGATGACGACCCCGAGGTTGGTTACCTTATCCACAAAGGGAATGGTAACACCATTAAGAGAGACGAGGCTGTTTGCGGGCGGGACAATTGGGCGGTCGAAGAGGATGATGGCCTGTGTTTTTTTTAGGATTGAGAACTAGATCGTTTCTGAACGACCAGTCGACGATGGATTGAAGGTCGGCATTATTCTGTACTATGGAATTTAAGATATCATTGGGATTACATTGCAAATAAATCTGAGTATCATCGGCGTATAAATGAAATGACGAAAAAGTAAGGCAGGATGGTATGTCGTTGATGAAGATTGAGAACAGCAGTGGACCAAGAATGGAACCCTGATGAACTCCCATGTTATTCGGTTTGAAGTTAGACATAGAATTGTTAGCCTTTACACATTGTGACCTATCAGATAAATATGATTGCATAAGTTTGACAGCTGACTGGGAGAAACCAAAGAAATGAGACAGTTTATAGAGCAAGAGGTTATGGTTGACTGAGGGAAAGGCATTAGAGAAATCAAGAAGGATTAAGATAGTACAGAACCTTTTCTTGAAGCCCTGCCTGATGTCTTCGGTGATTTTAAGGAGTGCGGTTTCGCAGCTATTGTTTTTCCTGAACCCCAGTACATTCTAGTGGCTTGCATTTCTTGTCGACAAGTGAGTGGGCGATCGGTTTGGAGCTGAGGTCCCGGGCAGCTTTTTCGAACGCCAATCTTGCCTTCGAGAGTGCTTGATGGAGCCTGTGGTATTCATCGGTCACAGGAGAATGAGACCTTGCTGGCCATTGGACTGGGCCATTTGTCTCGAACCATCTTTCTCTAAAATAATTTACATAAGTTGATTAGTAAAAGCAAATAAAGCCGACCCTAAATTAAAAAAAATTAATGATGAACTAACCTAAAATAATGGTTCAGATGGTCCCTAACGATATTGGCGTTATGAGAAAAACAACCATCCTGCTGAAAAGAGTTGCCTCCTTTTCAAGGGTATGACTTCTAGCAGTTCAGGCAGAACGTGTTCAAGAAAATCAAGGTACCTGTAAATTTTCAATGATTTTTAGACGAAATTTTAACTAAAACTTTTTAAAAACTTTTACTTTAGGCCTTAATTCCTGCACTAAACTGCATCAGTAAGGCTTTAATTATTCCGCTTCAGAATTTTCCGAATAGGCGTATGCGATAAGTTAAATTCAGTGGACATTTTTCGGATCGACTGATTCGGATTTTCCTTCACTAATATCACATCGAGTTGACGTCTCCTGAGACCTCTCGACGACGGGAAAATTCTCCCTTTGTAGGAAGGAGTAACTTTTTTGCGCTCATTTTCCCGTAAATCCTTGGAAAGGTCTTGTAGCAGGACAACGCCTTTCAGGGAACCGCTCTCTTTTCAAAAAGAATTTAGAGAGAAAAAAAAATAATTCGTAGCTAAATCCTTCCTGTACATTCGAACTGCAGCTTTTGCGACTTAGTTCGATTGGATGAATAATTCGAACATGTCCAATTTTTCTTGCGGGGAGTACAGTGAAATTCGACTATAACGATTCCGCATATAACGATATTCCGGATGTAACGATTTGAAATGGGTCCATAGTTTGGTTTGTTATCTAAAAGTGAAGAAATAAATCCGGATGTAACGATGTTGGATGTAACGATATTGCATGTATAACGATGTTAAACTCAGGGAAAAAAATGGTTTTTTATTCCGCGAATAACGATTTAAGATGCAAGTCAAAAATAATTCCAAGAATTACCTCAATTATGAGCTATGTTGGCGGCTAAAGTGCCGTTCTGAGAAACGTAAACAGACTTTTCATCTTTTCATTAAAAATGACATGACTGATTGCTTTTTTTCACTAAATTTTAATCCCACCGGCTCTCAAACATTTTCTTGGAATGCCCCCCTTGGTTGTTTATTCTTTTCCATAAATTTTTAAGTAAGTTTAAGAACTGGACAACTACATCAGCAAAAATGTGTATGTACTTAAAAAAAATAAACAAACAAAATTACAGATTTTTTTGTCAATACATACATAGCTCATAAATTATAATAATATGTATTCTAAATAAAACTTTTTTTTAGCCGCTTTCCTGTTTTTTATTAATTTTTAGAGTTTTTTGTTTTATTCCGGATTTAACGATTTCCGGATATAACGATGTCTTTTGCTCGGTCCCTTCAATATCGTTATAGCCGGATTTTACTGTATGTTGAAGGCATTTTGTCACCGAAGAATTGGTCAGAAATGATTTCAAATAAGATAAAAATGTGTTTCTCAGTATAGGTCGAAGGTTGGACCAAAATATTTAAAATAGCACAACTCACGTTTGTCATAGGGATTAGTTGGATTTATTGTCACAATTTTGATAACAAAAGGAAAAAAAAATAAGCTAAAATTAAATCGATAACTGAATAAGGAAACAATGTGTTACTCAAAGATTGGAAACTGACAACAGTTATGGTTTTATTTTAAAGAAATTTTAAAGTTTTTTTTTTTTTTTTTTTTTTTTTTCTGGGCAGAAAAAAAAAGTTCAAAAACCAAATAATCAGTTCTATACCAAGGGACAAAGAACAAATCGTGCTGTCGTAAAGACCTCTGAGGCACCGATAGAGAAAATTTTGTTCAGCAAGGCAGGACAGTCAATTGCGCCGTTAAGAATCCTCCAGAAGGACATATCTGCGGCAATACGTCGAACAAAAAGTGAGTCCAGGGCCCTATTTCATAAAGCTCTAACTCCACACTCTGCAAACACTTTTCTGTTTTATAAACGCCCATGTAGAGTTGAAGAGTTGGAGTTGGGTGTAGATTGAAGAGTTGCTAAATTTCGGTAGTACTCTTCGTTTTCTGTTTCATAAAGACGAAAATCGCAGAGTGTAGAGTTGTTTAATCCTCATTTAACTTGAAGAGTAGCCGCTTTTTTTGTGCAGTCCCCCGAGGTGTCTTCGTCTGTTTTTTCGTTTCCCATTTTAAATTGAATAAAATCCTTTTAAAATGGCTTTGATCCGTCAAATTTTGTTTGACGATGATGAAGGAGAGTCCAGACGGCGCGGCGCGGCGCCTGCAGGATCTATTAGCCTTCTTTAGAGTGGGTTAATTTTTTTTTTTTTAAATAAATTAATTTTGCAATAAAATACGTGTTATTGTTTACCCACTTGTTTGAAGCTTAAGGGTTCACGAATGTTAAGCTTAAGGGAGTACGAATGTACCAGTAGTATAGGTACCCATAAAGGTAAAGAAGGTAAGAATTAAAAATAAATAAATAAATAAATAAATAAAATAAAGTACAAAAATTCAGAAACTTATAATTTAGATTTATATTTACAACTTGCTAGCCAGAGTTGGGCGTATTCGTATTCATAAATACGAATACGAATATATTCACAATTTATAATTTTTGTAAATACGAATATAAATACGTTCGTATTCACAGATTAAATACGAATATATTCGTATTTACTTGGTGAATACGAATACATTCGTATTTACAGGAAGAATACGAATATATTCGTATTCGCAAATATTTAACAGTAAATACACGTATTTTCCATGTAAATACGTCAGTATGAGGGTGAATATTCGTATTTAATTGGTAAATACACTTATTTAACCTTGAATGTTCGTATTTGATTGGTAAATACACGTATTTAACCTTGAATATTCGTATTTAATTGGTAAATACACTTATTTAACCTTGAATATTCCCATGTAAATACGCCTATTTGTGGTTGAATATTTGTAGGTTTTTATTTTTATAAAGTTCTCTCTGTTTCTCTTTATAGAATATTATCACTATCTAGGTGTATAATACGTTAATTGTAAACAAACAATTTTAATCCTTCCTTGTCTCTCATCCAGACATTATCATTCAGCTTTTCAGTCTTGTTTGTGAATTCGTTGCGGACAGTTTATTGAAAATGAGTGTATCTTCGTTATCCTCTGATGAGGAATTTTCTGAACCGGGAGCTCCGAAACTCCGTTTCTCGGTTCAAATCAGGAACTTCGAGTCTGAAGTCTTCCAAGAGACGTTGAAGATTTTGGGCGTTCATAAGACGAGGACGACGGTACTTCGTCCTCAGAGTGACGGCATGGTCGAACGGTTCAACAGGTCGTTGCAGAACATAATCGCGAAGTTTGTGTCGGAATCTCAGGACGATTGGGACGAAAAACTTCCTCTTGCTTTATTAGCCTACAGGGCTACTGAACATTCTGCGACCGGATTTTCGCCTGCAATGCTAACGTTTGGGAGGGAGCTCTTGTTGCCGCCTCATTTGATGTTCGGTTCTCCGCCTGGTACGCAGAGTACGACGGCTTACGCTGCAAAATTGGATAAGACGATGGATTCGGTTCACGAGGTCGCTCGGAAGGAGCTTCTACGGGCAGCTGACACGTGTAAACGCCGGTACGACCTCAACAAGAAGTTGCCACGTTTTGAGGTGGGTTCGTCGGTTTGGTGCCACCTTCCGAAGCGCACGATAGGGAAGTCGCCGAAATTAAGACTAGGTTAAAGGCAAAGCTGTTCGCATACTTGAGTAAAGTGTCTTAATGAACAGATGCCGCTGACTTTCACACTTATTTTATATTAGTTCAGGGTTCATCCCCTTGGTTGAAAATTTTGTATATCGAAGTGGCAGGCCTATAAATTGGGATTTATAAAAAAATTCAACGATTTTTCCCGCCAAAGAGATACTCCACAAAAAAACATTGAATTTCATTAGGTCATTACTTGTTTCTTTTATTTATTTATTTTTTAGCGGATTTCCGTATTTTCTCTCTCTCTCTCGGCCGGTACGAGTGGTTTCGGAAAGCTGAGTTCGGGGCTAATGACGTCATATCCCTTCCTCACCCCCTGTTTTACGCTCTTTATCACCATCTTTTCTAATTTGCATACCGACGACGGTGACATTAATTAGAGTTAATTAATAAATTTTCAGTACATATTATACATATTCTTGAATGTTTTTTCACAAGGAATCTAATGGCGACATCCATATACCGATTAGATGCAATTAGAAAATCGAAATAATTTGATTGAAATAACCACGTGGAACGGCTGTCGCTCTATGATTAATGACTTTGTTATTCTATTCTATTTTTAGAAATTTAGTTTTCAACCGGCTCCATCATTTTTATAAAACGGGTTTTTATTCCCTCTTTACCCTCGGCCAACTCCGCAAGGGTGGCCCTAAATAATTTGCATATCATTTATAATTTCCCTAAAAATTTTAGTTTCCCTAATTTTCTCTAAAAAAAAGTTTAGAAGATACGACAAATTATTGTACACCATTTTCTACGTCTTTTTAAAACTAGCCCAACTGTGTCTACCCTTTTTCAATCAGACGTAATTAAAACATCGAAATCACTGATTTTGTGTCAACTTATTCCGCTGTCAGTCCGTAAATTAATTGCTCCGTTTATCGCGTCTATTTTTAGAATTCCTTTGTCCCCCTTTTCCACCCAATCTCACTGTCGGATAAGAAGTTTCCCATACAAATATTTACGGAAACCATCTCCGCGGCTCCCCCCCCCCCCCCACCATTTATATTGGAAATTAGGTTAATACATATTGGTGTCGTATATCTAATTGATTAGAATCGAACATGTATTATTTTTAAATAATGATTTGAAGTCCATTAATGATAGGGGGGGGGGCTGCGGTTTTATTAAAATGGCGAACAACCAGCGTGCTCCTAAACATATTTCGCCAGGAGAAAAAATAGAATAGGTAATCTTATTCTCCGATTTGCTCCCAAACTTATGAACCGATTTTCGATTTTTTGGTCTCGTTTTTTCTAATATTTTTTGAAGATACTCCCAATGGAGTCAAATTTGATTTTCGCAGAATACTAGATATTCGCAGAATACTAAAAGCGGGTTTCCGTTGGCCGTTCCAATGAACGCCATTCTCATTTTCTCTCGCCTACGTCAATGTTGTAGGTAGTCTTATTCTCCGATTTTCTCCCGAACTTATGAACCGATTTTCGATTTTTTGGTCTCGTTTTTTCTAATATTTTTTGAAGATACTCCCAATGGAGTCAAATTTGATTTTTTTTTTTAATTTATACAATGAAAATCAAAAATCTGGAAAATTATTTTTTTGGAGCACATTAGTAGTTCGGCATTTAGAAATCAACGAAATTTAAAAAAAAAAAAAAAAAAAAAAAAAAAAAAAAAAAATGTTAAAAAATTTTGAGTAGAACCGGAGATATTCGCAGAATACTAAAAGCGGGTTTCCGTTGGCCGTTCCAATGAACGCCATTCTCATTTTCTCTCGCCTACGTCAATGTTGTAGGTAATCTTATTCTCCGATTTGCTCCCGAACTTATGAACCGATTTTCGAATTTTTGGTCTCCTTTTTTCTCATATTTTTTTGAAGATACTCCTAATGGAGTCAAATTTGATTTTTTTTAATTTATACAATAAAAATCAAAAATCTGGAAAATTATTATTATTTTTTTTTTTTTTTTTTTTTGTACATGAATTTTTGGAGCACATTAGTAGTTAGGCATTTAAAAATCAACGAAATTTAAAAAAAAAAAAGTTAAAAAATTTTGAGTAGAACCGGAGATATTCGCAGAATACAAACCGAGTTTCCGGCGGCCGTTCCCAACGAACGCCATTCTCATTTTCTCTCGCCTACGACAATGTTATAATCGATTTTTTTTTTTTTTTTTAATTGTAGGTATGTAACATTAGCGGTATGCAAATTTAATTGATTTTCGGTCCATCGAAATCGAAAAAATCAATCGTTTTAAGATTGGTACCAAATAATAGCCGTTAAAAATACAAGAAAAACGTTATACGACAGTACCTAATTACGAATATGTATTAGCAATAAATAATTAGAGGTAAATTTGATTGCAATTATCGGTATGCAAATGAGGGAGGACGTGGCGGGAGAAAAGAGCGAGAAGGGCGGCCGTAAATATTAGAAAGAAGGGAAGCTGCTTTTAAAATAAATCGGACCGTGAGGAGGGAAATAAAAGAGGCACAATATTTAGCAACTAAAGTGGGTCAAAAAGTTCTTAAACAAACCTATTTTTCCGATAAAGTAGGTCTAAAAATAAGCATTTATAATGTTGAAAACTTCAAATATTCAATAATTAATTTTTAATTTAATTAATTATTTCGTAATTTCTGGGAGGTTTCAAAAAATAGCATTTTGGGGGTGTGACGTCATGAGACCTTTGTGTGTCTATGGTTCCCCTCGTGGCTACATTAGCGTCAGGTTAACCACATTTCGTATTGTCGCATGTGCGCCTTCCTCTCGGCCATCATTTACAACTTGTCATAGTTATGTTTTAATATCAATAAAATTGAGAAGCTGGACATGAGTTCTCAACCGAGGAGGCCAAAAAACTCAAAAGAAAATAACTGTAAAGCAATAAAATAAAGTGTCCAGTACATTGTGTGAATGCCGACAAAAGTAGGATTAAGATTTAGAAAAAAAAGGTAGTTTTAGGTAAAATTTCCCTCCCTCACTTCCCCTTTAGTTTTAGGTTTAAATAGTCTTTCCCCTTCCCCCAAAGTTAGTCTACGTCTAGAGTCAAAAACGACAAGTCCAAAAAACGTCCAAAAAGAAGTTCGTCCCCTTCAACAAACTATTCTTCTATTCTATTACATGTATTATTTTTATTTTTCAACTGAATACGCGAGGTTTTTACATTGGCTCTACGCCTTTGGTGTAATAAATGCGTTTTTATTTATTTATTTATATAGGTAACCGACGAGGAGGTTCCCCCGGTTTTAAATAATGATGCGGTCTCAATAGCTTGTAGTGCTATGACGTAGGAGGATTTTCCTGTTATCAGCGTGGTATCAAAGCATCAAATTTCCATTATTTCAAAAAATCATTAAAAATCTATTTTTCATCGTAGAGAAAAAATTCAAACGGCATTGTGCTTTATTTGTTCCCGTCTTTAATTAAGGACAATAAAATTTTTTTGCTTTAGTTGCTAATTCTTCACAAGAATTGTTCGAAGTTTTTGCCATCGTGGTCTACACACCAAGTTTCACGTTTTCTGAACTCATGGAGAGTCGCTGTTCGTATAACTTGAGGATCGAGTGATGTGCAGGCTTCAGTGGCTTTTTGCTTTATTTCCTCTTGGAGCCGTATTCTCATAAACTTTGTTCTTCAAGTAACCCCATAGGAAATAATCCATAGGGGTTAAATTTGGCGACCTTAATAATAATAATATCTTTTTTATTTGGTACAAGTAGTCTTGTCGACAAGTGAGTGGGCGATCGGTTTGGGGCTGAGGTCCCGGGCAGCTTTTTCGAACGCCAATCTTGCCTTCGAGAGTGCTTGATGGAGCCTGTGGTATTCATCGGTCACAGGAGAATGAGACCTTGCTGGCCATTGGACTGGGCCATTTGTCACGAACCATCTTCCTCTAAAATAATTTACATACGTTGATTAGTAAAAGCAAATAAAGCCGACCCTAAATTTAAAAAAAATTTAATGATGAACTAACTAACCTATAATAATGGTTCAAATGGTCCCTAACGATATTGGCGTTATGAGGACAACCATCCTGCTGAAAAGAGTTGCCTCCTTCTTAAGGGTATGTCTTCTAGAAGTTCAGGCAGAACGTGTTCAAGAAAATCAAGGTACCTGTAAATTTTCAATGATTTTTAGACAAAATCTTAACTTAATGAATAACATACTTCTGGGAAGTTAAATTTTCGGTGTAAAATTATGGCCCAATCAGGTTATGCCGGAACAAACCACACCATACGTTTATGCCGAAAATAACCTGCTGCCCTCGTTGACGTATTTCGCGAGGATTTTCTGCTGCCCAAGTTCGTACGTTTTGGGAGTTCATGATCCCTTAGTAAACTTACTCTCATCTGTCCAAAGGATGCATGATAAGAAATCAGGTTCCTCCACCTAGAAGTATTTAAAAAAGAAAAAAAAAATAAATAAATAATAATAATAATAATAATAAAAATTACGATAACACCTGCACCAAAAAGTCTAATCTCCTCTGAAAGTCGGTAGGCCTTAATTCCTGCACTAAACTAAATTATTCCGCTTCAGAATTTTCCGACTAGTCGCATGCGATAAGTTGAATTCAGTGGACAACTTTCGGATCGACTGATTCGGACTTTCCTCCACTAATATCACATCGAGTTGACGTCTCCTGAGACCTCTCGACGACGGGAAAATTCTCCCTTTGTAGGAAGGAGTAACTTTTTTGGGCTCATTTTGCCGTAAATCCTTAGAAAGGTCTTGTAGCAGGACAACGCCTTTCAGGGAACCGCTCTCTTTTAAAAAATGTGAAGAATTTAGAAAAAAAAAAAAATTGTAGCTAAATCCTACCTGTACATTCGAGCTGCAGCTTTTGCGACTTTGTTCGATAAGATGAATAATTCGAACATGTCCAATTTTTCTTATGTTGAAGGCATTTTGTCACCGAAGAAATGGTCAGAAATGATTTCAAGTAAGAAAAAAAGGTGTTTCTTAGGGGCGCATGTAAATTGGGCGCAAAGATTAGGGTAGCTTAGGGTTAATGACTATTTAGCAAGATCAGGTAACAAAAATGCACTTTTTCCTTATTGCACTTTTTGCCAGTTTTCAGTGACACCAAAGGCCGAGGAGCGCTCCAGCCGACCACGAGACACGCGTCGTTCAAAGAAAAAGGTCAGTTTAGGTACCTTCGCCAAAGTTTCCCGATTTCCCTTTTCCTTTTTTTCCTCCCGAACCCCAAGGGTTTTTCTTTATTATCTTTATTATCTTTTTTTCTTTTTTATATATATAAATTTATTTATTTTTTTTTTTTTATTTTTTATTTTTTTTTCTTTTTTTGCTTACAGTCCATTCCCTCCTGAAAATAAATAATTGGTCCTGACGGGCCGGATTTTGAATCTGGATAGAAAACCATACCCACCGAAATTTTGACCTTTTTTTATTTTGTCGTTTATGTTCCCTTTACCATTAACCCGAGAACTGAAAATCTTCAACCGATTTCAAATTCTAACCCGAAAATATAGACCGCGTGCGTTTCCTGCAAGTTCAGGCAAGTCCTTGCCGGTGCATCCCCACTAGAATTCAACTCAAAACACAATACTTAAAAAAAAAATCATTTTTTATTATTTTATTAATATTAATCTTGATAATATTAATTTTTAATAATATTAATAAATTTGGAAACTTATAATAACGTCTGTGAACAAATATATTGATGGGTGTGAGGAACAAAATGAGGAATTAAAATGAGTGCACTTTCGTCTCCATCATACGATTTATAACTAAAGTTTGAATGAGATAATTTTATCAATTTTCACCGTTAATTCTTTAACTGGAATGTTGTTTATTTTTTATGTGTATAAGTTCAACTTTTTGTCCTGCGCCCAATTTACAGTTTTGCTTTTTCATCGTTTGCGCCCAATTTACATTTTCCTTTATTTATCTTTTGCGCCCAGTTTACATTTTCAACTTCAACTTGAACCTTTTTTTAATTATTATAATCCCCCCTCAGGTAGAGACTGCGCCCAATTTGCCATGGCCCGAAAAGGTAAAGGATTGGAAGGAACCGTGAAACAAATAAAACGTTGTCAGTGGGTGACACTTGAACCGTGGTCAAAATAAAAATTCAATAAACTCAAAAATTAGCTTAATAAAAATTCAATAAACTCAAAAATTAGCTTAAAAATGAAACGAGTAAAAGACCGGACATGTGGTCTTTTTCAATTCCTTTTTGCATCTGCCCCTCTCTTCACTCCGACCCCCGCTAACGCATGCGCGGTTCCGCCCCCCACGAACCCCAAAGGCCCGAACACAGATGTATCTCCAGTTTCTCCAGTTCTTGATGCTTCAACTCCCAACACCAAAACTCCCGTCAATAAACTTCGAGAGTCAATAGAGTCAATAAACTTGCATTGAAGTTTATTGACGGGAGTTTTGGTGTTGGGAGTTGAAGCATCAAGAACTGGAGAAACTGGAGATACATCTGTCTCCATCGATACTGAAGGCACATCTTGAAGGTGAACCTCACCAATGGTTTTTTCGTCCTGCTTTTGCACCGCTTTAATTATCGCTTCTTCAAAATCCGAATAAATAAAATCTGGCTTTAAATCGATACAAAATTTATCGCAGTTTTCTTTTATGGCATTAAAAACCCTCAAGTAAGAAGCGCACGATTTATCGGGAAGGAGAGAGTAGACAAGAGGAATGTAATAGCCATTTATCATTCCATGAACACTGAACAATTGACAAAAAAATTTCGGACACTTTTTAAACGTTCCGTCAACATAAAATGCTGTACTTTTACTTAAAGCCTCTAAATTTGTTTTATCCGAAAAAACTACTATATGGTTTACTTCGTCATTCAGCAACAAGAAATCACGGTTAATTAAAACCCCCTCTTCTGTAATCGTGCTGATCGTGCGATGCATATCTTCAAGGCATTTGGGAAATGTTGGTAAAACTTTTCTTCTCGCCTTATAAATGGCTCTGTACATTAACTCTGTGTCTTCCTTGTTAACTGGAGCTGGTGAAGACTGGAGTTGTTTAAATATAATTTTTGCCGGTCGCTCGCTCAAATCTTCGGCAGCCTTTCGCTTAAGTTCACCTTAAATTAATTGATCGATCTAGGATTAAAATAGTTAAATTTGAAGTATCATTTACCTCGAGTTTTCTGAAGCTGAAGTTTCGATTCAGAAAGTTGAGAATGACTGTGGATTTCATTAGATTCCATGATCGTTATGTCATCTTTTGATGCAGTTTTTATATAACTTAAACACTTTTTGTTTGTGCACGTCCATCTAGCCATGCCCGTACTTTTTAGATCTTTTTGAAAACCAAACGTGTAACCGTTTAAAACTATTAACTTTTTGCCAAAGCGGCTGATGCTTTCTGTAGCCATTTTTAAACTAATGAAATTGCAGAAAATGTGTTGAGGCATCTTTGTTTGTGGATTTAAACATACATAGTTGGTATTAAAATAATATATGAATAATAATAAATAAATAGTTTCTATCATTGATACCTGCCATTCAAAATAAGCACGGGACCCATCGGGTAGGTCGGATTTTTAGAAGCGGGAGGCATGGGGTAGATTAGATTTGACCTACTTAGTGTCCGGGACCCATGGGGTATCCAATCCCCGTTTCTTAGTATAGGTCGAAGGTTGGACCAAAATATTTAAAATAGCACAACTCATGTTTGTCATTGGGATTAGTTGGATTTATTGTCACAATTTTGATAACAAAAGGGAAAAAAATAAGCTAAAAATAAATCGATAACCGAATAAGGAAACAATGTGTTACTCAAAGACTGGAAACTGACAACAGTTATGATTTTATTTTTAAGAAATTTTGGTCGTGCTTGTGCTTTTTTTTTTTTTTTTTTTTTTTTAAGAAAAACAGAAGTTTTTAAGAAAAACAGAAAAAGCAGAAAAAAAAAGTTCATCCAAGATGGCAATTTTACATGAAATTTAGAGAATAAATAGGTTTATAATGTAAAATAACGAAGTTTTGCTAGCTCCAGACTACTACAGTTTAAAATTGTTGGTATTTACATTAAGCTTTTAGCGGGTTTCTGGAAGAAAGGAGGCTATTGAGTCAGTTTCGTAGATGAAGATCTGAAATTCGAAAAAGAGTTCTCATGCAAAACACAATGTTTAGGTAGAAACCAAATACTTCTAAAGAAGCTTAAAATTTTAAGTGCTGAAATCCTCGGAAAAATCATTATGCAGGATAGTTCCCATCACGATTTTATCTTTTAGCCAGCAATCAAGCATTTCGATATCCAATTATGAATGCATCCATCGAGCAGTTAATTAATTATGATTTAAATTTTATTAATCAAGTTTTCACCACAAACTTTAAAAAAAACCAAATAAAGTAGTAAAATTTAAAAATAAATTTTAAAAAATTGTGTAAAAAAAGCAATCCACCCTCCGCTCTCTCGGTGCCTTTCACTCTAAACCCCTTTGGTACCTGCTCCAATATAGTGAGGGGTCGCAATTCCGAAAATCACTTATCGTCTTCCAACTCTAGTTAAACTCTACTCTAGTCTTCTCAACTTGTGATATATTGAACAAAGTCAACCAATTCGCCAGTTCATGTAGTATTGTGATATATTGAACAAATTCTTCAACGCCATGTCATCAAAATCAGTTCAAGTCCAAAAAATTAAAAAGTCGCCTCGTCCACGACACCATTGGGAGTTGGACGTTAAGCCCATGTCACGAAAATGCAAAATAAGTCGGTGACATTTATATTTATTTTTTATTATTTATTTTATTAAGTATCAATTTTTATTTTTTTTTTATTTTTTAACCAAAAAAAAAATAAAAAAATAAAAAAAAAAGCTAGAAAGTTTCTAGTTAATTAGGAGGAGAATTCAATGTCTTCAGGAATTTGAGAACAACTTTTATTTTATTAATTTTTTTAAATATATTATTTATTTTTTACGTTATTACTTAAATGACGAAAATGACCTATAGCGGTCTTGTATAGTTTGTAATTTTGGGGAGCACTGACTTGAGGGGGGAAAACATAAAAAGAAACTAGCATTTGATTTCGAAATATTTCGGCCCTTGGTGGGTCTTTTTCGATTGAGAAGAGACTGGGCGAAGGCGGTAGCGGGGGAGGCGTTGAGGTCGTAACGGTCATGATGTCCATCGGCATTTTAGAGTCGACCACAGTGTTTCATTTCTCGACCCCCCCCCCCCCCCCAGAGGGCAACCACCACTGGATGAATGATAATGACCTCAATCTGCCGTGCATAGACCATCAATATTATTCGTTTGTCCATATCCTCAATGTCAACGGGTTCATACCCAAAACGTAGGGAGATCATGGATGAAATTTAAAAAAAAATCCACAAACCATCAATGGATTTGCCGAGAAGCGAATTATTTGTTGGAGAGTTGATGTATTGACAAAATATTCTCAAAAAGCAAGCAGCAAGGCAAGGTCAATTTATGGAGTGTCACCGCGTCACTACATGGTAAGCTCTTACGTTACGTGGAGTCTAGAAGAGCGTCTGAAGATGGTGGATAATCTTGAAAAGGGTTCTTCTGGTCAGGAGGAAGTGATAGTAGAAAGGTTACTCGACAAAACGAACGACCACCATCAGCATTGTTTTATGATTGACTTTGCAGATTTCTATCTCCAACACAACCACGATGTGATGTATGATTTTTACATAGTGATGATGAGGATTGGACAAGCCCGGGGATACCCCGACGACTGGATTAAATCTTGTAAATGGTTAGCCGATTCTAAACTGCATGTAAAGGGGATTGGCCGTCTTCAAGGCAGATGTCCACTCAGTATGTTCATTAATCTCATTTTTTAACCCCCTCGTGATAAAAGAACTAGATTCACTTTATTCTGACCATGTTATAGTTTTTTTGCTAAACTGCATAAAAATAAAAAAAAATAAAATTAGTATTTTTATTTATGTGGGGATCTCCCCTATTCTGGTTACGTTGGCGCCCCAAGAAGCGCTAGTGACGCCCGGTATTACACACGAACGTCAACATCAGAAGGTTACGTTTAGTCTCGCGTGACGAACGATAACGAACGGAACGAACGCAACGCAACGCTAATATTTATTTAATTTGATTTTTAATAAACATTTAATAACATCGTGGATCATTTCCTTTCATCATCCACATACATACATCCAAAGCAAAAAAAAAAAAAAAAAAAAAAAAAAAAAAAAAAAAAAAAAAAAACCGGCCAAAGCTTCCATCCTTTCCTCCCACAAAACTACCAACTTTTCAAAACTTCCCCGAAAAATCTCTTTTTTGAACAAAAGCGATTTGTTTCTATATAAATTTATTGTAGAGAACTAGTCGTATATAAGTATAATCTGTGCGAACGATAACGAACGCAACGGCCGGCTTATATTTATTTTATTTTATTTATAATAAACATTTAATTATTATCGTGGATCACTTCCTTTCATTATCCACATTTATTTATTTATTTGTTTAGGCCTTTCAGCATAACAAGTTCAAAGCAAATTCCAATTAGACATATTAAAAAAAATTATTTTAATTAGGTAATTAATTTTTTAAAATTTAAATTTTCCATCTTTTATTTATTTTTTAGACTCATATTTACTGATGTTCTAACTCGAGAAAAATATATGGAATTACGTCGTATTTCCATGTTGTTCCGTACCCGCAGAGACCGTCTCAAGCAAGCGGACTTTGAATCTTTATGCAGGCTTTCTGTTCTCTTCAACAGGCACATAGAAAAGCCGAGCCGTACACTTTTTACTTGCCAAGCATTAATGTCAGAAATTTTATATCATTTAATCGATTATAAGTTGATCAAGTTCAAATGAGAATTTTCAATTGGACAAGAAAAAAAATTTTTTTTTGTACCTATCTATTTCATTGTAAAAATAAAAATAAATATTTATAAATATATAAATAAACATGATTTGGAAAGTCCCCAGGACGCCCTGATCACGAATATATAGGTCTATAAGCCCAGATCCTCCGTCGCACCGACCGCAATAGCTTCCTTTTCTTTGAAAATCATCTAAATAAAAAAAAAAAAAAAAAAAAAAAAAAAAAAAAAAAAAAAAAAAAAACTTAAGGTTAAATCGAATAACTCTTGAAATGTGGAATTTGAAAAGTCTCGTGGTATTCTCCAGGGGGATGTACTTTTGCCTATTCTCTTTGCATTATTCGTGTCAGATTTTGAAAGCTTTTAGGGTATAAAATAACATTCTTTCTGAGAAAAGTTAAAAAAAAAAAAAATCGTTATTTTTAATTAGTAATTATGAAGTTTCTTACTTTTTTCTATTTATGGAATCTAAACTCGATAATTTTGTTCAAATTAAACGTTTAAAACGTCCTTGAAAGGGGCACATTACGAATTCATCGTTTTTGAAGCTCGTGGAAAACCGCAGACACTTATCACTGTTATTCCGAAGTGGTAAAATAAATACTTAGTTTAAAGGGAGTTTTTATGGGGGAGGTATAAAAGAGAGAGAAGGTAATACTACAGGGAGGATTCGGCGAAGTGTATGAGGAGTTGCGACTTAAGTTGGGCAGAACTGCTGGCTGAACGGGCACACAATGGCAGCTCGTTCCAGAGCCTCGCCCCAGCCACTCTGAGCGACAGGCTCATGGCCCTAGTTTTGTGGGTGAGTGAAGGTATTTGGAAGCTTCTATTGGAAAATGGAGATGGAAAGAAATTCTGAAAGGTAATGGGGTAAATACCGTGTCTAATGTCGTATATTTTAAGTAGGTAACGGATTTTTAAGTGGTCGGTGAGGGAATGGCCAAGAAGTTTAGAAGAATAAGCTGAGATGTGGTCCCTTCGACGAAGTCCAAAGGAATAGCGTGTGGCGGCATTAAAGGCTATTTGAAGTCTGTGGGATGAGGCTGAGTCAAGGGAATTGGAGAAAACAGAGGAGCAATAAGTGAAGTGAGGGAGAATTAGTGTTTTGGTGAGGCGAGATTTGAGCAGGACAGGGGTGAATTGGCTGAAACGAAATAACGAGTGAAGGCTTCCAAATACCTTCCTTCTGATAGAGGTGACATGATCACTCCAGGTGAACCCGGAATTGATGACGACCCCGAGGTTGGTTACCTTATCCACAAAGGGAATGGTAACACCATTAAGAGAGACGAGGCTGTTTGCGGGCGGGACAATTGGGCGGTCGAAGAGGATGATGGCCTGTGTTTTTTTAGGATTGAGAACTAGATCGTTTCTGAACGACCAGTCGACGATGGATTGAAGGTCGGCATTATTCTGTACTATGGAATTTAAGATATCATTGGGATTACATTGCAAATAAATCTGAGTATCATCGGCGTATAAATGAAATGACGAAAAAGTAAGGCAGGATGGTATGTCGTTGATGAAGATTGAGAACAGCAGTGGACCAAGAATGGAACCCTGATGAACTCCCATGTTATTCGGTTTGAAGTTAGACATAGAATTGTTAGCCTTTACACATTGTGACCTATCAGATAAATATGATTGCATAAGTTTGACAGCTGACTGGGAGAAACCAAAGAAATGAGACAGTTTATAGAGCAAGAGGTTATGGTTGACTGAGGGAAAGGCATTAGAGAAATCAAGAAGGATTAAGATAGTACAGAACCTTTTCTTGAAGCCCTGCCTGATGTCTTCGGTGATTTTAAGGAGTGCGGTTTCGCAGCTATTGTTTTTCCTGAACCCCAGTACATTCTAGTGGCTTGCATTTCTTGTCGACAAGTGAGTGGGCGATCGGTTTGGGGCTGAGGTCCCGGGCAGCTTTTTCGAACGCCAATCTTGCCTTCGAGAGTGCTTGATGGAGCCTGTGGTATTCATCGGTCACAGGAGAATGAGACCTTGCTGGCCATTGGACTGGGCCATTTGTCTCGAACCATCTTTCTCTAAAATAATTTACATAAGTTGATTAGTAAAAGCAAATAAAGCCGACCCTAAATTAAAAAAAATTAATGATGAACTAACCTAAAATAATGGTTCAAATGGTCCCTAACGATATTGGCGTTATGAGAAAAATAACCATCCTGCTGAAAAGAGTTGCCTCCTTTTCAAGGGTATGTCTTCTAGCAGTTCGGGCAGAACGTGTTCAAGAAAATCAAGGTACCTGTAAATTTTCAATGATTTTTAGACGAAATTTTAACTAAAACTTTTTAAAAACTTTTACTTAAAAAAAAAAAAAACCTGCACCAAAAGTCGGTAGGCCTTAATTCCTGCACCAAACTGCATCAGTAAGGCTTTAAATTATTCCGCTTCAGAATTTTCCGAATAGGCGTATGCGATAAGTTAAATTCAGTGGACATTTTTCGGATCGACTGATTCGGATTTTCCTTCACTAATATCACATCGAGTTGACGTCTCCTGAGACCTCTCGACGACGGGAAAATTCTCCCTTTGTAGGAAGGAGTAACTTTTTTGCGCTCATTTTCCCGTAAATCCTTGGAAAGGTCTTGTAGCAGGACAACGCCTTTCAGGGAACCGCTCTCTTTTCAAAAAGAATTTAGAGAGAAAAAAAAATTCGTAGCTAAATCCTTCCTGTACATTCGAACTGCAGCTTTTGCGACTTAGTTCGATTGGATGAATAATTCGAACATGTCCAATTTTTCTTGCGGGGAGTATGTTGAAGGCATTTTGTCACCGAAGAATTGGTCAGAAATGATTTCAAATAAGATAAAAATGTGTTTCTCAGTATAGGTCGAAGGTTGGACCAAAATATTTAAAATAGCACAACTCACGTTTGTCATTGGGATTAGTTGGATTTATTGTCACAATTTTGATAACAAAAGGGATAAGTGTTAATCAAAGATAGGAAACTGACAACAGTTATGGTTTTCATTTTAAAGAAATTTTAAAGTTTTTTTTTTTTTTTTTTTTTTTCTGGGCAGAAAAAAAAAGTTCAAAAACCAAATAATCAGTTCTATACCAAGGGACAAAGAACAAATCGTGCTGTCGTAAAGACCTCTGAGGCACCGATAGAGAAAATTTTGTTCAGCAAGGCAGGACAGTCAATTGCGCCGTTAAGAATCCTCCAGAAGGACATATCTGCGGCAATACGTCGAACAAAAAGTGAGTCCAGGGCCCTATTTCATAAAGCTCTAACTCCACACTCTGCAAACACTTTTCTGTTTTATAAACGCCCATGTAGAGTTGAAGAGTTGGAGTTGGGTGTAGATTGAAGAGTTGCTAAATTTCGGTAGTACTCTTCGTTTTCTGTTTCATAAAGACGAAAATCGCAGAGTGTAGAGTTGTTTAATCCTCATTTAACTTGAAGAGTAGCCGCTTTTTTTGTGCAGTCCCCCGAGGTGTCTTCGTCTGTTTCGTTTCCCATTTTAAATTGAATAAAATCCTTTTAAAATGGCTTTGATCCGTCAAATTTTGTTTGACGATGATGAAGGAGAGTCCAGACGGCGCGGCGCGGCGCCTGCAGGATCTATTAGCCTTCTTTAGAGTGGGTTAATTTTTTTTTTTTTTTTTTTTAAATAAATTAATTTTGCAATAAAATACGTGTTATTGTTTACCCACTTGTTTGAAGCTTAAGGGTTCACGAATGTTAAGCTTAAGGGAGTACGAACGTACCAGTAGTATAGGTACCCATAAAGGTAAAGAAGGTAAGAATTAAAAAAAAAATAAATAAATAAAATAAAGTACAAAAATTCAGAAACTTATAATTTAGATTTATATTTACAACTTGCTAGCACAATAAAATATGAAAAAATAGAAGTCAAAAGGAAATATTAAGTCTTCTTGTAACTTATATCTAGTTCTCTTCTTCATAATCTGCAATAAGGACAAAATATAAATTAAAACAAAGAATAATAAGGGCACGGATTAATATGCAAAATAAAGGAACAATACATGGTGGATTGATAGTATTGACTCTTGGTTTTGCATAAACATCCGGGCCCTCATCATTGGACAATTATAGGTCTCCCATTCTGCGGATACTGTTTTAGCCGAATAGAGTGCATTGGACGTAAATTTGAAAAATAATCCTTTAATAAGATCCCAATGTATTATGAGCTGAAAGCTTCCATGAGGTCAACCCCAATAGCCTGCTTTCATTCGGATTGTTTACGACTAAATGATCAATTTCCCAATTTACATCTGATGTCCGTTCGGACAATAATGGATCCAAGACTAGAAGGCCATAGTCAACATCATGATTAGATGTTATCTACATCTAAGAAGTGTGCTTGCAAATAAAGAAAAAATTGATAATTCTTTGTAGTATTAATTTCATTGATTTTTTGATCCGTGATGAATCCTGAAACACAAAGTCGGTTGTATTGATTACAAAAGAAGAAGAAAAAGTAAATGCTTTTACTTCAAGTAGAAGACAAAGCTCATACAGATGGAACAACAAATGCTTTTGCTTCAAGCAAAAGAAAAATCTCTTACTAAAAGTGAAAGCACTTTTTTTCTATCTTCCTTTGGTGTTTTTGAGCTATGGTCGATGCCAATAAATTAAAAAAAAAAATTACCGAGTGGTTCAATCCCTTTGCTTATCACAACTTCGACAGGGAGAACTTCCATTGTATGCATCGAAGGGGCCATACCCAAGTCTCTCTCTAATGCTAAGCATTTCAACGTCTTGTGGTAAATTTCCACCTCCAATAGTTTCTTTTTTAAGGAGTCTATGTCATTGAGGCTCTTCTTTTTTTTCGGTTTTTTAGGTTTCAAACGTGGTGTCTAAAATATAAATTAAAAAACTACCCTCAACAGAGAGATCTTAAGCACTTACTGCTTCAGGTTCATTGAGGATCAAATTCGACAAATCAACTACGAATCAACAATGAATGGAGTCTAGTATAAAACTAATCTCTAAAGAAATTGTAGGTACTTACGGCTTCAAGTGGGGGAGAAAGAATCTGCTTCGGGTGTCAAGAACACAGGAACCGGACAATCCAACCTGTGTTCATGATGAGCTTTTAAGACCCGATTCACGATGTATTGTATCGTGCTGATAGATAAATTAACTTTTTCTGATATTTCCTTGTATGTTTGGCCTCTTTCTCTCATGAAAACAACTTTGAGACGAGTTTCAATCGTCGTATAGCGACCGCGAGCCATTTTGCATAATTTGGGTTGAAATTGGCGCCTATTCATACCTGATATCAATTCTAAAAGTTATTTATATGGCATTGACATGATACCAACTGATAAAAATGAAAAAGGAGGCAAATTTTTTGAATTTTTGACGAATTACGAAAACTTTTGTGACGTCGTTTTTTTGAGTATTATTTATTAAAAATTTTTTTGTTCAATAAAGGGATCATATTCCGAAACCGTAATTAATCGATTCCTAAGGTGAATTGACTGCTCTAACTGATGGTAACAAGAAATTATTGAAAAAAGTCATTTTAGACCTCGAAAACTGCCTATGAAGTCAAACATTAGTCAATTACGAAAACTTTTGGGACTCACTGTATATCTTTCGGTCTATTATGTATGTTTTCGAAAACAGAAATAGCTTAATTAAATCAAATAAGTGCCATGATTTTATAATCTATATTATAATTTTCTAATCTAGTATTATTACTAGACATGGAGAAAAATGTCATTAAAGCTAAGATTAAAGAAATTTTGACATCAAATGCTTTCCATACAGAATTTTTAAATTGTTCATTCTAATAATAAATAATATGGACTGACAAATGATCTCTTTTTTTTTTTTTTTTTTTTTTTTCTATCGTGTAAATATGATTTTTGTTTTTTATAAGTATTGATGATGATGACGTGTTGAAGAGCGATTGCCCATTCCAATAAACTATTTTGAATCTTTGAAGATACCAAGCTCGCTAATATCTGCTGCTGAAGAAAGCTGCAAAAGATGACAGCTAAGAGATCGAATTTTATCGAGTTCCGAAATCCTACATCATGAAAAACCTCAATGACGAAATCAAACTGGCAGTGAAGTAATGTGGGGGATCCACAGGACCACACACAATATGTTACGAGTTCATCATCATCTTAGTTTATTTGTATAGCAATATGTACATTGCATTACAATAAAAAAGGAAATTAAAGTAAAAAAGAACTATTGAGTACAAAGTAAGTCTACCCCTCTCGTTCGCCTCTTATCTTGAGAGCCTTTAATGTAAAAATTTTTATTTTATTTGCCCAAAGCGGATCTGTGAGAATTGTTTTTAGATCATTGTGAGGAATAAAGCCAGTATTGTCTATGGATGAGCGGATTTGGGAAAAGGATGGACAGTCGCACAGGAAATGGTATAGGTTATCACTAGGGCATAACGGACAACTCTTATTTGAGTCAAGGGTGAGCTTCGCATCTCCAAAACCCAACGTGAAATATCTCTTGCTGCCCGTCCTAAATCTGCACACCAGTCTTTTCAAATCAAGGGGGAGGGAGGTGTCTAAGAAATTGGTCTGCAAGGGAAAGATGGAGGAGCATTGTTTGAAGTGATCATTGAAAAGAGATGTTGGAATTTTTTCGGTATCCGTTTTCCAAAGGGTGAGCCTGTATTTATTTAAAAAATTTTCCCGAAATTGTCGAGCTATGGATGGATTTTGCCGATCAAAAACTAAGTTGAAGCCCAGAGAGTACATAAAGCTTTTAATGTTTTTAGCCCAGTTATATTTCGAGTCGTCGGTGTCGAGGGATTGCAATTGTTTCAAATAAAGCAGTTTCGGGAGCCGGTTAGAGTTCATTTCGAGTAAGTTTTCCCACCAAATGAGTGCCACATGTTACGAGTTCCCCAAAGAAAAAATGAAAGACATCAGACGAAGAAAATAATGAGAATTACTCGGCCGAAGGAATAATTAATGGAGAAAATTAAGAAAGAACTCGGAACTCGACGAGAAGAAAATGAAAAATTAAAAATATAACATGAGCCGAAGAAAATAATTAAGGAGAAAATCGCAGAGGCTCTTAATGGCGGCAAAAAATGCAGCCACAAAAGATTGCCAGGGGATACCTTTTAAATTGGAACTGAGTGTCGGATTAAAATATATGATAACGGTAAATGTAAACGTCGAAGATGGACTCGTGAATGGGGCAGTAAGCGTGTTAAAAGAGGTCGAAAAGGAAAAATTGTGGATAGAATTCCCTGAAGAAAATGTCGGAAAAGAAAAAAGAAGGAATTTCTACAAAACCGAAAAAACTTGGGACCCCAATCGAAAAAAAAAAAAAAACATGGTGGGGAACAATTCGAAGGTACCAGATGGGGTTGGGTTTCTTTGCTTTTCAACGTCCTAATATGATCTTATGTTAACATTCCCAAAGCGAGGTTGTTCAAAAGTTCAATAAATTTTGCATCGTCTTTTTGTCTCATTAGTTCGGTAAGGCGGTATTTTCTTAGGGTGCTTAATCGGAAGCTGGTGTAGAGGTTGTTGAATTTGCCATGAATCGACGGAGTTGCTGCCCGATCTTTGGCTCGGGAAAATCGCTGATTGCTTTGACTTTGGAAGGAGAAGAACGAAGCCCTATTTCATTTGCATTATACAATTACTTATTACAATCACAATAAAATTATGTCTTAGGGGGAAATTTAGAATTACCTAGGTAGATAATAAAAAAAAATTAAGTTAAGTTGACACGCAGAAATGAAGTTGCACGTTTCGAAATTTTAAGGAATGGAAGGGGGCGGACTTGATATCAAGAATTCGTTCGGTTGTTAATTCTCAGGGACTCGCCAAAGTGGGGACCTTCTTCACTTTTTGGACCTGAAAATTTTCCTTTTTTGATTTTCAACTAAAATGTGGTTTTTGACCTTTTTAAGGGTGAAAAACAAGAATTTGAAGTCGGTTTCTTGTTATAAAAACATTTTTTTGACCTCACCAAAGGGCCTGGCTCCACTTCTTAGGCCTGAAAATTGTGATTTTTTGATTTCAACTATAATGTCGTTTTAGAGTATTTTTAGGGAGAAAAAGAAGAATCCGAGGTCGTTTTTTAGGATGTAAAAACATTTTTTTCAATCTCACCAAAGGTTAATAAAAGAAGAAAAACCATGTAAATAAAAAATTAAAATAATGATAAAAATGACGAAAAATGCTATTATTTATGGACGGGAGGACAACATGGTTGATAAAGACATATGTAGAGATGGTGTCGTATTTGATTCGGAACTGATTGAGGAAGCAACATTTTCAGAGAAATTTGAGAGTAGTAAGGCCCGTTCAATCTATGGAGTGTCGCCGTAACATTACATGATAAGTTCTTATGTCACATGGAATTTAGAAGAACGTCTCAAACTGGCCGTGGGACTTGAGAAGGGTTCGTCCGGCCAGGAAGAAGTGGTAGTTAAAAGAATCAAGCTAGACAAGAGTACAAGACCATTGATATGCACCAACTTTATGGTCGACTTTGCGGACTTCAACCTACAGCATAACCATGACGTCATGCACGACTCCTATACCGTGATGGGGGATATTGGCAAAGCGCGTGGGTATCCCGAAGATTGGCTTAAAGCATGCGAGTGGCTAGCCAAATCGAAAATGAACCAGTGGGTTCAATATCCACCAACCGAAAGTAAAATACGCGTTGTCCAAGGTATGTTCTTAGGGACCAGGTCGACTGATCTATTGAATACTGTCTTAAATAGATGCTACTTTGAGCTAGCCAGCGATTTAGTAGCCGAAATTTACGATGTTCACAGAAGCCCGGATTATTACGCGACTCATCAGGGCGATGATGTGTTCATTGTCGATCCTAACATATTATGGTGTATCCTCGTATACCACGTCATGGCTAAATTAAGATTTAAATTCCAAGAATCAAAACAACTGATCGGACGCGGACGTGGGGAATATCTGCGCGTTTTCTACTCTCAGGGGCGAGCTATTGGTGCGCTAGGGCGAGCTCTTGCAAATTTTCAACTGAAACCAGTTTGATAAACCAGTTTAATTATTAAGTAATTTTTTTTTTTTTTTTTTTTTTTCAAATTTTAGTTAATTTTTATCTTTTGGTCTGAACCCCGGCAGACGGTACCAAAAGCCATGCCGTACATACAATAGTTTTAAATAATTACAAAGTGTAAATTTTCTTTTTTTTGTACAATAAACTACATTTCATTCGTTCATTCATTCATTCATTTTTAATTTATTGTATTCCATGGCCGGTAAAAACGTAGGCTATGAACTTGACAGCGCAATAACCATAAAATGAGAAAAATATGATGACGGATAAAATGATAAAGACGAAGAGGTCGTAGCTTGGTAGATCGATAGAGTGGATAAAATAGATCAAGTTCGTCGATTGGCGATGGTGATCGATGCGGTGGTGCCTGGTAGATGACCAATTTCATGCAGACGTAGAGCTTTATGGAATCTGCAGCCAAAATAGCTGCGCCAGGTATGAGCCACCAAATGCAGAGCGTTCTTCGCGGTAGTAACGGAAATATTTTTACATTATCTGTCGATCAAAAAATGGTGACAATAGCAAAGACATTATAGCGATGGACGTACAAAAAAACGACGAAGGCGGAAGAAAGCTGGAGGAGGGGGCCAGTTCTTGAAACTGTTTAAATCGGAATGCACGTGTGACATATGTTAAAATGAAGAATCCGATTTTTTTTAAAAGTGAAGTGACTGACTCTTTTCTGAATTCATCGTTTGCGTATTTATTTTCTCTGCAGAGACTATTTCCGTTTTAATGGATAGAAGACTTTTTTGGCTTTAACCTCGGGTTTCTTTTTTTTTTTTTTTTTTTTTTTTGCTCTTAGCCCACTCATAAAATAAAAGAGATAAAAAAAAATGTTTCACATCGTCATCAACATCAACTTCAACATCGTCTGCAACGTCAACCATCCGTCGACTTCATGCACTTTTGCATTACCTCTCGCACTTATGATGAAATAATGTAAAAAAAAAAAAATTATAAGGTATTTATTTAAACGTTTATTTATTAATTCTAAAAATACATTGGCCAATTTTCATCGTTAACTTATCTTTTTTTTATTTTTCGCCCAGCACAATTTTAATAATACGCCTTAACATCTGTGACAGGCTCATAAAACAAGACCGCGAGGTACACATAATACAACCTGTTCATCGGATTAAACCAAGAGGACTAAACTGAAAAGCTATGCCAAATATCCGAAGGAGACCAACCTAAAGAAAAATACATGAAAGCTCATACATTTACTTCAAGCACATATGCAACAGAGAACCAAAAAATCAAATAAATTTAATGACCATTTATAACTCCCTCTTCGCACGAAATTCGTTCTCTAATTATAACATATATTACAACATATTACACATAACACATTATATTACAACATATTACAACATATGATAACATAAGTAAATATTTTATATACACAGTAAATCTTTAATTTTACACATAAATCCGGTCCCTACATGTCACATGGGACATAGTGAGTGCATATAAAGTCATCCACAGTTTGCTTCGTGGCTCAAGATAAACATCATAAACCAGCTTGACGTTTATAAGGATTTAGTCATGAAAAAAGGCCTCAAAATACGTTAATGGAAACTCGATTGAGGTTCGGCCATTTCGCAAACTACAAACCGAATTGTATAAATTAAATAGATGATATTCTAGTTGTTTACGAAAAGCTGCCCCCTGAACGGTTGGCGGTTTAAATTTTGAGGTTTTTGATAAAAACAAATTGCCTCATAAACTGTTGATTATGTGGTTGTAGACGGAATAAAGGCTTTTAAAATGTCCAACCTGAGGTTCTTATAACGTAAGTTTATTTTAAATTTTTGGATATTTAGGGGTTTTTGTTTTTTAGTTTCCTCTTTCTTTCTCCCCACCCCCACCCCAGGGTCACCTTACTTTAGCAAATAAAATTAAAAATAATCATGTGTTCAAAAAAATCTTTTTTTTTTTTTTTTTTTTTTTTTTTTTTTTTTTTTTTTTTTTTTTTTTTTTTTTTTTTTTATACAGAAAATGGATTTCGAAACGTCGTCCCGTATGGCTCCCTTAGCGACCAGCTCGCCTCGAAAAGTAATCAATCGGCAATCTTGGAGTAAGTGATAAGCTTTTTTTAATATTCCTTTTTAATCAAGAGAATTTAGTTGCGGAATCTAAGAAAAGAATGATGGAACGGTTCGAGGCCATCGAAAAGAAGTTCGACTTGTTCGAGAAAAAAAATTAGCCAATTTAAAGTCTTAGATGCCATCAAATTCTGCGACATCCATGCTAAGGTCGGTCCCAATTTATTTATCCGCATGCAATATTTTCCAAATATTTTTAGAAAGATGCGTCAATTAGATCGGTCATCGATCTTCATATCGTGAAGCGGGAGATTGATGCCTCGCCGGGCTGCATGTTCCAAAACAGTAGCCAAGTTGCTGAATCTAAAAAAAGAATGTTGGAACGATTCGAGGCCATCGAGAAGAAGTCAGATTCGAGAAAAAAAAAAAAAAATCAGAATTAGAGTCCTAGAAGCCATCCAAGAAATTAAGGCCGCCAGAAAGGTTTGAGCAAAGCAAGGGGGAACTCCTCTGTTTGTACCTGTCGGTCAGAAAGACCTTCCTCAGATACATCTGCCGATGACCAACGGCTGAGTATGTCTCTCATGTGCAGGCTTTTTCTGCATACACAAGGAGTGCGTAGAATGCGCTTACTGTGGAAAGATGCTGGAGGGATGGGAAGCAGGAGAGGATCCTTTTCAGGCACAGCGGAGAATGCCCGTATGTAAAAATGTTCAAGACGCCTCCGACACACATGGAGGCCATCCAATTAGAAATTGGCCGAATCCGGCTTCAAACAGTGAAGGAGCTCGAAAAAAATATAAAAGAATTAGAAAAACATACTTTTAGGAGTAAATCTAGGGTAAATCTTAATCTTAGGAGTAAAACTCAGATACATCTGCCGATGTCCGACGGCCGAGTAAGTCTCTTATTATCGGCCTTAAAATGTTTATAATTATGTGTTTCTATAGATTTTCCATCTCGAAGAACAAGAGTCTCTTTCGGTCCCGGAGCTCGATGAGGAAGATACTAGAAGGTTGCATGACTTTCGAAATTTCGTCGACAAAAAGTTAACTTTTAACCATTAAAAAAATTTTATTTCATTGACTTTTAATTCGTCATTGTAGCGTTCTTCGTGGAAGATGTTAATAAGCTAACATATTTTGAAGGTTTTTTTTTTTTTTTTTTTTTTTTTTTTCATGGAAACGGCAAAAAACCATGTTGGTCGAGAAAAGGGCCGAAAAGAGTCTCTCGGCCGTACCGGGATTTCCACGTCAAGCTGAGTGGCGTGGTAAAGTCCTTTTGGTCGTAAAGGGGAAGGAAGTTGCGAGGCCGGACTACTTAAGACGTCTTGCGAGAGATGGCCGAAATGTCAACTGGCCCGGCGATTCTTCTCGGCAATCTAGGATCACTAGTGACTCACTAGCAGAGTGGATTTCTTTTTGTTTGGATAGTGATGTAAACCCTTTGAAGTCTCGAGTGAGACTGATTAGTGCGACCGATCCACTCCTATTTATATGCAGCCAGGCCGATTCTGCTTGGCCGAAACTCTTCGGCCAATAAGAAGTGTCCACGCTTGACAGAGGGATTTTCTGAGCTTTTATTTTTAAATTTTAATCTTTACTTTATTGTTTTTACATTTTTTATCTTGTTTTTTAGTGTTTTAATTGAATTTTGACTTCTTACAACACTTCGAAATTAAATTATTGCCAATTATTTTGGGTCCAGTCGTAGGAAGTGGCGATCTCAGTGTTCTTTAGACTATTTCTGCACTGATTTTGATCCCATAATATATTTTAAATTCGTCTTTCTTGGGATCTTCTTTGATTTTCCTTAGGATAAATCGTTTTTCGTGGTCGTCTAGAACTTTTGGCCTTCGTCATAGAGTTATAGCGTTTATAGTTGCTGGAGCCTTCGTGGATCTTCCCTTTAGATATACTTTTTTTAAAAAGGGAAAGACTTGAATAATAATAAAAATTTAAATATTTACATTTAATATTGCGATGAAACAATATAATACAAAAAGGTTCTTTTATGAAAAAGATACAAAAAACAAAACCGACCTTTTGCGAAACGTACGAAGGAAAGATGTAAGTCCAAGTTCCTCAATGATTCTTACAAGGACAGCTTAAAGGCCTATGTTGAGGCCAAGTAAAAAAATAAAAAGTTTAAAGAAACAAACAACATATTTTATTAATCCGTCTCCATAGTAAAAATTGTCCTTTATCTTTGTCACCAACCTTATCTTATTCGCTCTCTGTTATTACCCCTTTCCCCCCGCCATCAATCAAGGCATTAGAAAAATAGTTCTACAAATTCCTCAGTCTAAGGCCGTCCATGGACACAAACGATACTCAAATCTGTGATTCAAGTCAATATTCAAATCGAAAATTCGGAACGATTCGCCATCCGCCATCCAGTCCATCAACCGTCGTCAGCGAAAGTCTGCATTCCGTCGAAAAGCCGCCTTCCGCTGATTTATCCGTCATCATCCACGACAAACTGTATTCTTTAAACTTTTAATCATGCCCAAGAATTTGTTTGTCACCCCATATGTGAGGCTTAGTAAAAACCAAAATTGTAGAAACTTTTGGGCGATGAAGCTGTTCAATCATTTGCCTGAGACATTAAAATCATTAAATTTGAAAAAATTTTAACATCATGTTAAGCTTTTACTCCTAGAGAAGGCATTTTTTTCCATTGAAGAATTCTTAAATTGTAATAATTAATTTGATTTCTTTTCTTTATTTGTTGTATTTTTTGTTCACACATTTTTAGGAAGATTTTTTATCACATATGTTGTTTATGCTTTTTTGACACATGTACACCTTTGTAAGGTTTATAACATAAGAAATGGCAAGAGCAGGCTTTTTCTGCATCTGTGGAAAGATGCTGGAGGGATGGGAAGCAGGAGAGGATCCTTTTCAGGAACATAAAAGGCACAGCGGAGAATGCCCCAATGTAAAAAAGTTTAAGACGCCTCCGACACGAATTACTATGATGGAGGCCATCCAATCAGAAATTGGCCGAATTCGGCTTCAAACAGTGAAGGGGCTCGAAAAAAATATAAAAGAATTAGAAAAACTTTCTTTTAGGAGTAAATCTGTCTTAAAATCTACAAGAAATAAGAACGGAATTAGATTAAAACTTATAAATCGGAAATTTAAAATCAATATTTATGTTCTGAACGGTGTTGCGAATGACAATGAATTTACTTTTAGAATTTCGATAAACCAAATGTTCCAAATCAGGTGTAAATTAGAAAACGATAAATTTAGGAAACTCAGAAATTACATCTCCCCCGCAAAAGGAGAAAGTTTACTAATGTGAACAAAATTTGAACGTCTTTTTCCGTAGTCCACTTCGTATCACATTCGACACTCGAAGCTTTACGGTGTAAGGTCCTGACCGTAATTCATCCAACTTCTTTCTATTAGGAACTAAAGAATTTAAGAAATAAATAAAATGAAATATAGATAAGACTGTTAGGAGCAGGCAAGGAATTTAAATGAATCATTTCGCATCGAAGTTTAAAAAACCAACGGGCATCATGAGGAAACAGGTCTGATTGTCTTGTTAGCTGAAACGGGGCTACTGAAAAATTCTTAACCCTAGTACCACCAGGTGAAATTTTTTTCGATTCTCACCACCTAGGGTGATTTTCCACCCACGCCATTTTTTTTTTTTTTTTTTCCTTTTTTTTTTTTTTTTTTTTTTTTTTTTTTTTTTTTTTTTTTTGTTATCAATCATATTTTTAATTAAAAAGGTTAGATATTTAATAAAAATGTTAAATTGAACTTTTTTGTTTATTTATAGGCACCAAAATATCACATAAAAATTTTCCATCAGCCTTAATATTGAGATCACATAACAAAACAGCTAATAATATAAATGAAAAATGAAAATAAATGTAGAAAAACATTTAAAAAAGTAGGCAGCGTAATTCTTATAAAAATTTACATATTGGTATTAATATTATTATTGAATAGTATTATTGAATACGTCATCGACATTGTCGTCATTTTCTAAAATACAATCTTCGTCTTCGGAAATACTTTCATCGTCAAACCCATCGTCCTCCAAACATGCGGTTTTGCCCAGGAAAAACAGGTTAGACGAGTCTTTTGCGTTTCACAGTTTACCAACCGAGTTTAGTAAACCGCCGGTATTTCGGCATCTTCTGGGATCACCTTACCACTTCCTCAAAATTTTTATCCTTAAATTTAAAATTCTTGAAGGGTATTCACTAATAAATAAAACTAGTTTGAAAAAATTGTATTTAATTTAAAAAAAAAAAAAAAAAACTCCTTTTCAAGTATGTTTTTTCTAATTCTTTCATATTTTTTTCGAGCTCCTTCTCCTAGAAAAAAAAAAAATAAAGTCATACTTAAAAGGTATGTGAAGAGACACTTAACTGTTTGAAGCCGGATTCGGCCCATTTCTAATTGGATGGCCTCCATCAAAGTAATTTGTGTCGGAGGCGTCTTGAACATTTTTACATACGGGCGGGCATTCTCCGCTGTGCCTGAAAAGGATCCTCTCCTGCTTCCCATCCCTCCAGCATCTTTCCACAGTAGGCGCATTCTACGCACTCCTTGTGTATGCAGAAAAAGCCTGCTCTTGCCATCTAAAATAAAATATTTTTTTGAGTTTCAAGCTTGTTAACAATAGCTTACTTAGGATGCCTAAAAAGCGGTTTTTTTGGCCGAGCTTTCGGAATTTATAATCCCATCATCAGGACCAACAATTTTAGACATACAGTTTAATTTTGTTATTATTTCTATTGATTACATACCTTTAAAAAAGTTTACGAGCCATCTCAGCGTTCTAAGGAGAACGGATTCCAAAGACGTGGCCAAAGAAGCTCCGTTGGCGGGAAATGTAACGGAATTGGCGGGAGATGTGGCGGAATTAGGAGAGCCCGGAGTAAAAAATTCACGTAATTTTGAATTTTCCTCGGATAAAGTTTTCATACTAATCTTCATAGAAGTCATATCCTCTTACATGGTATGAAGAACAGAAACGATCATCGATAAAGCAGGTTGAAAGTCGGGCCCATCCAACGGGATAACCTCTTTGTCCTCGCCCATAATAATACTTCGAAAACAATTAAAACTTTAAGAAAAGTCACAAAGTAATTATCACATTACCTGGGGGGACACTAGTAAGTTGACACCCTGTATATATATAAACTTTTGAGTTAAGGGTGGTTTGGGGGTCCAGGAGGTCTGAAATGAAAACCTATCACAAAAATTTTTGAATCTGAGACTACTGTCCCCATTGCAATAGGTAGATTTACTGAAAGAAATCTACCTAAAAATGTCACAATTTACGAGACATTATTTGCTCCCACTGGGCACCATGAGTCCTATCAAGACCGGGCATGTCTCATTTTAAATGTAAATAAATTATAAAGAATAAATAATAACTAAGGGTCAAATTTCGCTATCTTTAGTCGTCTCGAAATGGTGAACAAAAACCTTCTGTTGTCTTGATCCTTCCACTTGGCCAACAGTTCAAATGGTTAGAACACCATAAAGCCTATTTTTTTTTTTTTTTTTTTTAATTTTTTTTTTAATTTTTTGAATATTTTTGTAAAACTTGAAAATGTTTTCGCTCATGAGAAAATAGAGACGATTTTCAACTCTCAAACAAATTGTAGTAAAATTTTTTGGTTCAGTAAAAAAATAAATGGATAAAATAAAAAATAATTTATTAGGTAATTAAATATAATAAAAAGTATCAAATGTAATGCAATGTCTTAAAGATATATTTTCCTTCCGGGGGGTGTTTTGGTTGAGTCTTGGCTATTGGGAACTTTATATGAGAATAGTGGGGGGGAGGCGGCCCACATGGCAAGGGAAATACGGAACGGTAAGGTTTTAACCGTGAACGGGGAGCAGTGAACGGTGAATTCAGAACGGATAATTCGATTTATTACGCGATTTAAGCTTTTAATTGATTACAATAATAAAACTAACTAGATTTTCAGCAAAATAATAAAAAAATGAAAGGAATTACAAAACAATACGTAAAATTAAACAGCAAATTAGAAATCATGAAAATTTAGAGCCGTGGGTGCGGCGGAGTTCCGCCTTTTCAGTACTAAAAATAAAAGCTTTTCCGATTTACTCCAAATTTTAGTACATTATTAGAGGACATATAAGACGAACTTTTACAAAATTTGGGCCCATTTAGAAAGCCCTAAACCCCATTTTCCCGACGTTCCCAATAGCCAAGAGTCAAGCCCATCGGAAAATAAAGTTTTTCCGATTTCCCTGAAATTTTACACACAAAGGGCCTTTCATATGGGTAGACGATGTGTAAAGTTTGGGCTCGATCGGTCCACCCAAACGTCCATGAAAAATGGGCAAAGTCCAGTATCCACGTTTTTGGGACCTATCAAGGGTTTTCCGGGCTTTCCAATTTTCCGATCGAACTTGAAATTTTACAGGGACCTAGTAGGATGTCTGGATCGACGACCTGGTAAGTTTGGTCCGGATCCGTTCGCCCAAACCTGAGAAAAAAAATCATAAAAGTCCATTCCCAATAGCCAAGACTCTCACGGAGCCGGAAAATAAAGTTTTTCCGATTTCCCTGAAATTTTACACACAAAGGGCCTTTCATATGGGTAGACGATGTGTAAAGTTTGGGCTCGATCGGTCCACCCAAACGTCCATGAAAAATGGGCAAAGTCCAGTATCCACGTTTTTGGGACCTATCAAGGGTTTTCCGGGCTTTCCAATTTTCAGATCGACTTGAAATTTTACAGGGACCTAGTAGGATGTCTGGATCGACGACCTGGTAAGTTTGGTCCGGATCCGTTCGCCCAAACCTGAGAAAAAAAATCATAAAAGTCCATTCCCAATAGCCAAGACTCTCACGGAGCCGGAAAATAAAGTTTTTCCGATTTCCCTGAAATTTTACACACAAGGGGCCTTTCATATGGGTAGACGATGTGTAAAGTTTGGGCTCTATCGGTCCACCCAAACGTCCATAAAAAATGGGCAAAGTCCAGTATCCACGTTTTTGGGACCTATCAAGGGTTTTCCGGGCTTTCCAATTTTCCGATCGACTTGACATTTTACAGGGACCTAGTAGGATGTCTGGACTCACGATCTGGTAAGTTTGGTCCGGATCCGTTCGCCCAAACCTGAGAAAAAAAATCATAAAAGTCCATTCCCAATAGCCAAGACTCTCACGGAGCCCGGAAAATAAAGTTTTTCCGATTTCCCTGAAATTTTACACACAAGGGGCCTTTCATATGGGTAGACGATGTGTAAAGTTTGGGCTCGATCTTTAGATATTAGATATATTTATTAAAACGAAATTTACAAGAATATAATAAAATTACACAATTTGCATAAGCATTAGCTAATTGACGTTGCTAATTGATGTTATTAGAGTAATTAGTAATTAATTAGAGTGGGATTGTTCAGAGTTTAAGGAGTAGGTGAACAAAGGGCATCAGTAGAGAAAGGGTGGTGAAATAAGGCTTTTTACTATCTGAATACGAATATTGGTTGGAGCTGCGTAAACAAAATAAAGTAAAGTTGACTTTTCGTTCAATTTCTTGGATGTGTTGAAGCCAAGAGAGATCGCCAGAGATGGTAACACCTAGATTTTAGACAGTGGATGAGTATGGAATGATGGAGGTTTGATTAATCTTAATAGGGGAAAATGCGGAGTAATCTATCCTATATTTTACCTCAATCCCGCGGTAATGGTATCTG
Source organism: Orius laevigatus (assembly GCA_018703685.1). Lineage (NCBI taxonomy): Eukaryota > Metazoa > Arthropoda > Insecta > Hemiptera > Anthocoridae > Orius > Orius laevigatus. Next base: position 91,576 of record JAGWEN010000084.1, read on the forward strand.
ATCAGTCAAATAACGCATTGTTTCTGCTTTTTCCGGGATTTTCCATGTTCCTCGTACCTACTTAGTTCGAAAGTATTGTATAGTTCTCACACATTGACGTGTTTTGTGTTATTGGCAAGACATTTGTCACTCAAACTGTCCAAATAGTTGAAATATAGCAATACATAATTCGAAATAGTTGTGCAGTTAATCTGACGTCCACTAGATGCCGTGAACATAGTGCGTCTTTATACCGCTGGAGTGCATCATTTGTCAGCGAAGGGGGAATCGTTCGTATGATCATCCCCTCCTTCAATTTTAATCCACGAAATATTGTCTCACGCCTCACGCCTCACTTTGCTCAGAGCTCTCGCCCGGAAACCTTTTTTTAAAAAAAAAACCATTTTATTTGCGGATTTTTACTCCATTTCATTTTATTTATTTATTTTTTTTTTTTTAATTTTCATTAATTATTATTTTATATAATAATTATTTAATTTTTTCTTTTACTACTACTACTTCTTCTTTACTATGAATCACCATCTTATCAATTTTCTCAATAATCCTATCACTTTTTCTAGGTTACAGAGTTATTTCGCAGTTGTGTATTAGACTCCGGACTAGTAACATCAACAAGGATCAGCTTATCGCCTATCCACTATTATCTCCTTCAGGGAGTACCTTTTTCTTTTCTTTTTTTCTTATTTAAACTCAAATTATTCAGAATAATTGCCGTTTGCTCTACTTTTATTTCATCGATATAATCAAATAAACAATAGTTCAAACGAAGCAAAAACAGATATTCACCACCGAATCAGGTATGGAGACTGATGAAATCTCCAGACCTCCTGACCCCCCTGATGACATTGATGAACTCAGGATTGTAGGAAAATGGACTCGGAAGTTCTTGGTAATGTCCTTAGACCCACCAAAGAGCAATCCTTTTCCAACTACAGCGCGGTCAAAGTAAACAAGTTCATCAAAAATATCGCACCGAAAGTCAATCTTAAATTTTTGAGAAATGGCACCATCCTACTTGATATAACTGCCGAAAATGACTATTACAACATTCTTAAATATGTCACTAACTATGAAAACATTCCTATCGTATTTAATCTCCATCGATCTTTAAACTTTTCTAAAGGAGTTGCGTACGTTCCCGAACTACTCAACTGTTCTGAACAAGAAATATTAGAAGAACTACGAAACCAAGGAGCTGTCAAAGTAGAACGACTTTTCAAAAAAGACAACAATAGTTCCATTCCGACACCCACGCTATTTATCACTTTCCAAAAAGCCGATCTTCCCGATAAAATCTCTTTTGACTTCCTCCAAGTCAAAATGCGACCTTTTTCTCCAAATCCGATGCTGTGTTACTCCTGTTTTAGATATCGACACATTAGCAAATACTGCAAAACGAAAAATTGTGGTAATTGTGGTCAAGCTGATCATGATACCGACTCATGTAAAAACAACACCAAATGTATAAACTGCGATGGATCTCACAAGGCATTTGACAGGAAATGTCCTGTATACATTACTGAAAAACACATCGAAACCATTAGAAAGAATGAAAAGGTCTCATTCAAAAAAGCGGAACAACTATTCAAAGAACGAGAACGCATAAACACTACATCTACCCAACCATCAGTATCGAACTCAACCCTTTCACAATCCTTTGCTCAAGCGGCTGCATCTCCTCCCCCCCTTCCCTCCACCCTCGAATCGACCATAGCAGCACAAAATCAAAAAATTGATGCTCTTGTGAACGAAATGACGAAGCTAACACAACTTGTTCACTTTTTTGTGGGCAAAATGATGGCAACCTCCCGACTATACTAACAAACATCCCAAATGCTTGCACAAATCTCCCTCCCCAAATTACTACTTCCGCTTTCATCGATCAACAAGAACTACCAAGCCAACACAGCTCTCAAACCGGAAACCCAATCACCCAAGATCCCAAAAATAAAGCACTTAAACGCCCAGTATCCCAAAGCTCTAATTTCGACTCTACCAAGACGAAGTTAGCAGCTAAAGATCCTAATTCTTCCAAAGTTGGAAGAAAGCCCAAACCCAAAACATGAATGTCCTACAATGGAACATAAATGGAATTTTTCTTCACCGTACCGAACTACAATATATCATCAAAACTTATGAAACAAAAATTATCTGCCTCCAGGAAACCCACTTAAAACTCACCGATATCTTCTCAATTCGAAATTTTGACGTTTTACGTTGCGACTACACCCAGGGTAGAATAGCCTGTGGTGGAGTCTGCATACTTATCAACTCAAACCTTCATTATCAACAAATATCTCTAAATACCCAAATCCAAGCTGTTGCAGTAAGGCTTCTTGCTCCAAAACCACTCACCATCTGTTCCATCTACCTCCCTCCTTCACCTAGAGAAAAACCTACCTTAAATGAAATTGAAAATCTACTTCAACAACTCCAACCCCCAGTCATGATGCTGGGAGACTATAACGCTCACAACTTCCTCTGGCATGGCGATCATACAGACTCCAGAGGTCTTTCCATCGAATCTTTCCTTGACAGAAATAATCTTAACATTTTAAACACCGGAAATCCAACCTATATCTGTCCCCGATCAGGCAAACCATCAAGAATAGATTTATCCATTAGCAGTCCCTCACTTCAACCGCACTTTCACTGGTACACACTAACCGATACACATGGAAGCGACCACTTCCCAATCCTCTTAAAATCCAACTCCTCAACGAACATGCACAAACCTGAAAGATGGAAACTAGACAAAGCTGACTGGGAAGGATATCAATTAAGTGTAAGTCTTGATGAGCTTGATCTCAAAGACTCAAACATTGATTCCCTGATTAACAAGCTTAACAATAAAATTTTAACTGCAGCAAGATCCTACATTCCAAAGACAAAAAATACTTACCAGGATAAACGCCCTGTGCCCTGGTGGACCCCTGCCTGTGCACTAGCTATTCATGAACGCAAAAGAACCCTACGTAAATTCATACGAAACCCATCATCTAATAATCAGGAACTATACAAAGAAGCTAAAAAACATGCACACAAAATAATCTTGGAAAGCAAAAGGACCTCATGGACCAACTTTCTATCCAAAATTAATCCCAACACCCCCATCAAAGATTTCTGGTCAACTGTCCAGCGAATAATAGGAAAAGGTTTCCATCCTCCTGTCACCGCTTTAAGTCACAATCAGCAGCTGATAACGAACCCTAAAACTATATCTAACATTCTTGCCGAAAATCTTCACAAAGTGGCATCTACATCCAATTACTCGCCCAGTTTCCAAACCATAAAAACCATAAAAGAATCTCAACCCCTTCCTATTCAAACCCCATTATCCAATAATCCGCTCAACTTTCCTTTTACCCGAACCGAATTCTCCATTGCTCTTTCATCCAGAAAAGACACTGCCCCTGGCCCAGACGATATATGTATTGGCATGATTAAAAATCTCAAAAAAACTGATCAAACTATTATACTTAAAATAATGAACAAAATTTACCAAGAAGGAGTATTTCCTGTCATTTGGCTCCATGCAATAAACATCCCGATCCTTAAAAAGAACAAACCTCCGCTTTCCTCCTCAAGTTACCGACACATTGCTCTCACATGCTCTTTAAGTAAGCTCCTAGAAAAACTCGTATCGCAAAGACTCTTATGGTTCCTCGAATCAAAACTTCACATACCCTCCCAGCAAAGTGGATTCCGGAAAAGACGCAGCACCATTGATAATCTCGTTTACCTCGACACCTACATAATGAATGCATTTCAACAAAAAGAAAAAGTCTTGGCCATCTTTCTAGATATTGAAAATGCCTTCGATCGAACTTGGAGACGATTGATTCTTGATATCCTGGTTGAATTCGGAATAAGCGGACACATGCTGAACTTTATAAAGAACTTCTTAAGAAACAGGACTTTTCAAGTGCGTTGCGGCAACACCTTATCGGACACCTTTCTCCTTGAAAACGGAGTACCACAAGGATGCGTCCTTAGCGCAACACTCTTCTCAATCTGCATCAACAAAGTTCTTAACGAAATTGACCATCCAGTACAAGCATTACTCTACGCAGACGATCTTGTAATCTTTTGCAAAGACAAAAGCATTGAAAATCTTCAAGAATCACTACAAACTGCCCTTTCTAAAGTCGACAACTGGCTCTCCAGGAACGGCTTCAAGGCTTCGGAAACCAAGACGGAAGCTGTGCTCTTTGCGAAGAGGCAACCTCGAAACTTACCGATCATCAAATTACAAAATAGAAACGTAAAATTAGTCGATTCTGCTCGATATCTTGGTCTCCACTTTGATAAGCATCTGAACTGGAAGCTTCACTTAAAGAGCATAAAGCAATCGTGTCTGTCGTCCCTTAACCTTTTCCGCCTCCTATGCTCCACGAAATGGGGTGCTGACAGGGGCAGTCTCCTCAATCTATATAAAGTCCTGATCAGATCAAAAATTGAATATGGCTCCCAAGCTTATGGCTCCGCCAGCGAACGAACACTAGAAATAATAAATCCCATTCAAAACAGCGCATTACGAATGGCAATAGGAGCCTTTCGCTCGAGCCCAACGATTAGCATACACGTCGATTCAGGCCAACTCCCACTAAAATACAGACGAAAGTTTGCTGATCTAATCTATTTTGCCAAAATCCTTTCTTTCCCGAACCACCTACTTCGCATCTTTTTTCCTGGAAACCTCCGAAGACCCAACTTCCCAAACTGGCATATACCTCGACTCTCATTCCCCTTAAGAATTCACAAAAGCATTTCAGATCTCCATATTAGTGTTCCTCCTATCCAACAGCTCACGTTTTCTCCAGTTCCCCCATGGACGCTACCGCCCATTCAGCTTGACATCTCAATGTCCTCCAAAATAAAAGAAAACACCCATCCAACAACATATTTAAAAGAATTCCTCGAATACTCGTTTGAAAACCCTCTTGCTGACCTCGTATTTACTGATGGATCCAAATCTGAAGTAGGAGTTGGATCTTCAATTGTTTGCAAAAATAGAACGTACTCCTTCACTCTTAACCCCATATGTTCCAATTTCACTGCTGAGCTTACTGCAATAGCCAAAGCCGTAAATATCTCCTCCCCCACATACAACCAATTAACCGTATGCTCCGATTCTCTATCAACCATTCTTTTCCTCAAGAACCCTTTCTCACTTGACCCACACACCCAAGACATTCTATATAAAAACAAGGAACTAGCAAGCAAAGGAAAGAAACTCATAATAAAATGGATTCCTGGGCACACAGGCATTACAGGCAACACTCAGGCAGACAAACTTGCCCGCAGCGCTGCCACAGCCAGCAATCAAACGATTGAAACGGTACCCGCTAGAGACTTTTGCTCTCGAATGCGATGGAGCATCCGGGAGGAGTGGAAAACGGAATGGACTGCGGTCCGCGAAAACAAACTCCGATTAATTAAACCAGACACAATCCAATGGAAATCCTCCCTACACTTCAACAGAAAAAATGGAACAATCATAACCCGCTTAAGAATAGGACATTGCCGACTCACCCATACCTATCTCATGAATAAAACTGATAAACCAATTTGCCCAACCTGCCTAATTCCAATTACTGTACAACACGTCATTGCTGAATGCCCAATTTATAATGTAACCCGAACGAAATACAACCTCCCGAGTGCTCCATCGCACATACTAGGAGACGACGTCTCCATCTTAGAGCGGCTACTTGGATCTTAAACGAATCCAAGTTGCTAAACAAAATTTAAAGTTAATAATAAGTATGTATCAAGGCTGGCATAGCTTAAAAGCTGATAGTCTTTAAAAAAAAAAAAAAAAAAAAAAAAAAAAGAGTTATTTCGCTGAGGTTGGGAATCCTCGACAGGCGGCGGAGATGTTTTTCGTCCATGTGGGAGTTATGCCTAGCAGGGATGTCGCCAGGGCATGTCCCAATTGTGGAGGGCCACTGGGTACCTTTGTGGATCGGCATCGAGCTTGTGGATGGCGCTTTCGATGCCTAAACTGTAATACTAAATATTCACCATTAACGAATACAATTTTAGCCAAACCCCAAATTGATTTTAGCGTCGTTCTCAAGTTAGGTCTCTGCTGGCTTAATGAATGTCCCCACAAGTTCGCAGTGAAGGAATGCGAGGTGTCCAGCGAAACTGTCACGTTTTGGTACCGTCACTTTCAGGATGTTGCCACTAAAGCTGCGTGGCATGATTACGCGCCTATTGGAGGTCCTGATGACAAGGTCGAAATCGACGAAACGAAGGTTTTCAAACGTAAGTATAACAGGGGCAGACTTCTGGCAACAGACGTATGGGTGGTGGGTGGTATTAGCAAAAAAACAAAGCGTGTTTTCGGAGTTCAGACTGATGTAAGAGACAGAGATTTTATGAACAGTGAGAGCGGCGTTATTTTATGAACAGAGCAAAGTGAGGCGTGAGGCGTGAGACAATATTTCGTGGATTAAAATTGAAGGAGGGGATGATCATACGAACGATTCCCCCTTCGCTGACAAATGATGCACTCCAGCGGTATAAAGACGCACTATGTTCACGGCATCTAGTGGACGTCAGATTAACTGCACAACTATTTCGAATTATGTATTGCTATATTTCAACTATTTGGACAGTTTGAGTGACAAATGTCTTGCCAATAACACAAAACACGTCAATGTGTGAGAACTATACAATACTTTCGAACTAAGTAGGTACGAGGAACATGGAAAATCCCGGAAAAAGCAGAAACAATGCGTTATTTGACTGATCAGATACCATTACCGCGGGATTGAGGTAAAATATAGGATAGATTACTCCGCATTTTCCCCTATTAAGATTAATCAAACCTCCATCATTCCATACTCATCCACTGTCTAAAATCTAGGTGTTACCATCTCTGGCGATCTCTCTTGGCTTCAACACATCCAAGAAATTGAACGAAAAGTCAACTTTACTTTGTTTTGTTTACGCAGCTCCAACCAATATTCGTATTCAGATAGTAAAAAGCCTTATTTCACCACCCTTTCTCTACTGATGCCCTTTGTTCACCTACTCCTTAAACTCTGAACAATCCCACTCTAATTAATTACTAATTACTCTAATAACATCAATTAGCAACGTCAATTAGCTAATGCTTATGCAAATTGTGTAATTTTATTATATTCTTGTAAATTTCGTTTTAATAAATATATCTAATATCTAAAGATCGAGCCCAAACTTTACACATCGTCTACCCATATGAAAGGCCCCTTGTGTGTAAAATTTCAGGGAAATCGGAAAAACTTTATTTTCCGGGCTCCGTGAGAGTCTTGGCTATTGGGAATGGACTTTTATGATTTTTTTTTCTCAGGTTTGGGCGAACGGATCCGGACCAAACTTACCAGATCGTGAGTCCAGACATCCTACTAGGTCCCTGTAAAATGTCAAGTCGATCGGAAAATTGGAAAGCCCGGAAAACCCTTGATAGGTCCCAAAAACGTGGTTACTGGACTTTGCCCATTTTTAATGGACGTTTGGGTGGACCGATCGAGCCCAAACTTTACACATCGTCTACCCATATGAAAGGCCCTTTGTGTGTAAAATTTCAGGGAAATCGGAAAAACTTTATTTTCCGGCTCCGTGAGAGTCTTGGCTATTGGGAATGGACTTTTATGATTTTTTTTCTCCGGTTTGGGCGAACGGATCCGGACCAAACTTACCAGGTCGTCGATCCAGACATCCTACTAGGTCCCTGTAAAATTTCAAGTCGATCGGAAAATTGGAAAGCCCGGAAAACCCTTGATAGGTCCCAAAAACGTGGATACTGGACTTTGCCCATTTTTCATGGACGTTTGGGTGGACCGATCGAGCCCAAACTTTACACATCGTCTACCCATATGAAAGGCCCCTTGTGTGTAAAATTTCAGGGAAATCGGAAAAACTTTATTTTCCGGGCTCCGTGAGAGTCTTGGCTATTGGGAATGGACTTTTATGATTTTTTTTCTCAGGTTTGGGCGAACGGATCCGGACCAAACTTACCAGATCGTGAGTCCAGACATCCTACTAGGTCCCTGTAAAATGTCAAGTCGATCGGAAAATTGGAAAGCCCGGAAAACCCTTGATAGGTCCCAAAAACGTGGATACTGGACTTTGCCCATTTTTTATGGACGTTTGGGTGGACCGATAGAGCCCAAACTTTACACATCGTCTACCCATATGAAAGGCCCCTTGTGTGTAAAATTTCAGGGAAATCGGAAAAACTTTATTTTCCGGCTCCGTGAGAGTCTTGGCTATTGGGAATGGACTTTTATGATTTTTTTTCTCAGGTTTGGGCGAACGGATCCGGACCAAACTTACCAGGTCGTCGATCCAGACATCCTACTAGGTCCCTGTAAAATTTCAAGTCGATCTGAAAATTGGAAAGCCCGGAAAACCCTTGATAGGTCCCAAAAACGTGGATACTGGACTTTGCCCATTTTTCATGGACGTTTGGGTGGACCGATCGAGCCCAAACTTTACACATCGTCTACCCATATGAAAGGCCCCTTGTGTGTAAAATTTCAGGGAAATCGGTAAAACTTTATTTTCCGGGCTCCGTGAGAGTCTTGGCTATTGGGAATGGACTTTTATGATTTTTTTTCTCAGGTTTGGGCGAACGGATCCGGACCAAACTTACCAGATCGTGAGTCCAGACATCCTACTAGGTCCCTGTAAAATGTCAAGTCGATCGGAAAATTGGAAAGCCCGGAAAACCCTTGATAGGTCCCAAAAACGTGGATACTGGACTTTGCCCATTTTTTATGGACGTTTGGGTGGACCGATCGAGCCCAAACTTTACACATCGTCTACCCATATGAAAGGCCCCTTGTGTGTAAAATTTCAGGAAATCGGAAAAACTTTATTTTCCGGCTCCGTGAGAGTCTTGGCTATTGGGAATGGACTTTTATGATTTTTTTTCTCAGGTTTGGGCGAACGGATCCGGACCAAACTTACCAGATCGTGAGTCCAGACATCCTACTAGGTCCCTGTAAAATGTCAAGTCGATCGGAAAATTGGAAAGCCCGGAAAACCCTTGATAGGTCCCTAAAACGTGGATACTGGACTTTGCCCATTTTTCATGGACGTTTGGGTGGACCGATCGAGCCCAAACTTTACACATCGTCTACCCATATGAAAGGCCCCTTGTGTGTAAAGTTTCAGGGAAATCGGAAAAACTTTATTTTCCGGCTCCGTGAGAGTCTTGGCTATTGGGAATGGACTTTTATGATTTTTTTCTCCGGTTTGGGCGAACGGATCCGGACCAAACTTACCAGGTCGTCGATCCAGACATCCTACTAGGTCCCTGTAAAATTTCAAGTCGATCGGAAAATTGGAAAACCCGGAAAACCCTTGATAGGTCCCAAAAACGTGGATACTGGACTTTGCCCATTTTTCATGGACGTTTGGGTGGACCGATCGAGCCCAAACTTTACACATCGTCTACCCATATGAAAGGCCCCTTGTGTGTAAAATTTCAGGGAAATCGGTAAAACTTTATTTTCCGGGCTCCGTGAGAGTCTTGGCTATTGGGAATGGACTTTTATGATTTTTTTTCTCAGGTTTGGGCGAACGGATCCGGACCAAACTTACCAGATCGTGAGTCCAGACATCCTACTAGGTCCCTGTAAAATGTCAAGTCGATCGGAAAATTGGAAAGCCCGGAAAACCCTTGATAGGTCCCAAAAACGTGGATACTGGACTTTGCCCATTTTTTATGGACGTTTGGGTGGACCGATCGAGCCCAAACTTTACACATCGTCTACCCATATGAAAGGCCCCTTGTGTGTAAAATTTCAGGGAAATCGGAAAAACTTTATTTTCCGGCTCCGTGAGAGTCTTGGCTATTGGGAATGGACTTTTATGATTTTTTTTCTCAGGTTTGGGCGAACGGATCCGGACCAAACTTACCAGATCGTGAGTCCAGACATCCTACTAGGTCCCTGTAAAATTTCAAGTCGATCGGAAAATTGGAAAGCCCGGAAAACCCTTGATAGGTCCCTAAAACGTGGATACTGGACTTTGCCCATTTTTCATGGACGTTTGGGTGGACCGATCGAGCCCAAACTTTACACATCGTCTACCCATATGAAAGGCCCCTTGTGTGTAAAGTTTCAGGGAAATCGGAAAAACTTTATTTTCCGGCTCCGTGAGAGTCTTGGCTATTGGGAATGGACTTTTATGATTTTTTTCTCCGGTTTGGGCGAACGGATCCGGACCAAACTTACCAGGTCGTCGATCCAGACATCCTACTAGGTCCCTGTAAAATTTCAAGTCGATCGGAAAATTGGAAAACCCGGAAAACCCTTGATAGGTCCCAAAAACGTGGATACTGGACTTTGCCCATTTTTCATGGACGTTTGGGTGGACCGATCGAGCCCAAACTTTACACATCGTCTACCCATATGAAAGGCCCCTTGTGTGTAAAATTTCAGGGAAATCGGAAAAACTTTATTTTCCGGGCTCCGTGAGAGTCTTGGCTATTGGGAATGGACTTTTATGATTTTTTTTCTCAGGTTTGGGCGAACGGATCCGGACCAAACTTACCAGATCGTGAGTCCAGACATCCTACTAGGTCCCTGTAAAATGTCAAGTCGATCGGAAAATTGGAAAGCCCGGAAAACCCTTGATAGGTCCCAAAAACGTGGATACTGGACTTTGCCCATTTTTTATGGACGTTTGGGTGGACCGATAGAGCCCAAACTTTACACATCGTCTACCCATATGAAAGGCCCCTTGTGTGTAAAATTTCAGGGAAATCGGAAAAACTTTATTTTCCGGCTCCGTGAGAGTCTTGGCTATTGGGAATGGACTTTTATGATTTTTTTTCTCAGGTTTGGGCTAACGGATCCGGACCAAACTTACCAGATCGTGAGTCCAGACATCCTACTAGGTCCCTGTAAAATTTCAAGTCGATCGGAAAATTGGAAAGCCCGGAAAACCCTTGATAGGTCCCAAAAACGTGGATACTGGACTTTGCCCATTTTTCATGGACGTTTGGGTGGACCGATCGAGCCCAAACTTTACACATCGTCTACCCATATGAAAGGCCCTTTGTGTGTAAAATTTCAGGGAAATCGGAAAAACTTTATTTTCCGGCTCCGTGAGAGTCTTGGCTATTGGGAATGGACTTTTATGATTTTTTTTTCTCCTGTTTGGGCGAACGGATCAGGACCAAACTTACCAGATCGTCGATCCAGACATCCTACTAGGTCCCTGTAAAATTTCAAGTCGATCGGAAAATTGGAAAGCCCGGAAAATCCTTGATTGGTCCCAAAAACATGGTTACTGGACTTTGCCCATTTTTAATGGACGTTTGGGTGGACCGATCGAGCCCAAACTTTACACATCGTCTACCCATATGAAAGGCCCTTTGTGTGTAAAATTTCAGGGAAATCGGAAAAACTTTATTTTCCGGCTCCGTGAGAGTCTTGGCTATTGGGAATGGACTTTTATGATTTTTTTTCTCCGGTTTGGGCGAACGGATCCGGACCAAACTTACCAGGTCGTCGATCCAGACATCCTACTAGGTCCCTGTAAAATTTCAAGTCGATCGGAAAATTGGAAAGCCCGGAAAACCCTTGATAGGTCCCAAAAACGTGGATACTGGACTTTGCGCATTTTTCCTGGACGTTTGGGTGGACCGATCGAGCCCAAACTTTACACATCGTCTACCCATATGAAAGGCCCTTTGTGTGTAAAATTTCAGGGAAATCGGAAAAACTTTATTTTCCGATGGGCTTGACTCTTGGCTATTGGGAACGTCGGGAAAATGGGGTTTAGGGCTTTCTAAATGGGCCCAAATTTTGTAAAAGTTCGTCTTATATGTCCTCTAATAATGTACTAAAATTTGGAGTAAATCGGAAAAGCTTTTATTTTTAGTACTGAAAAGGCGGAACTCCGCCGCACCCACGGCTCTAAATTTTCATGATTTCTAATTTGCTGTTTAATTTTACGTATTGTTTTGTAATTCCTTTCATTTTTTTATTATTTTGCTGAAAATCTAGTTAGTTTTATTATTGTAATCAATTAAAAGCTTAAATCGCGTAATAAATCGAATTATCCGTTCTGAATTCACCGTTCACTGCTCCCCGTTCACGGTTAAAACGTTACCGTTCCGTATTTCCCTTGCCATGTGGGCCGCCTCCCCCCCACTATTCTCATATAAAGTTCCCAATAGCCAAGACTCAACCTTAACAAAACACGGAGAGAGAAAGGAAACAAAAAGGGGACTCACAGATAAATGAATATTTCGGCGTGTTCGCCTTCTTCAGCATAAGAGGAGCGGCTGAGTGGCCGTTGTTAGACTCTCAACGGGCGAGATGACGGTAATGTGGTGAGGCGTGATAAGAGCACGCGGTCCTGTTCGTTCGCGGGAACGAGGTGGTTACGTCACTTCGCGCGAAACTGACGGTGTTTGGTGTCAGTGCCACTCAAACTCTCTTTTAGGAGAGGAGGAAAGAAAGGAAGGAATAAAATAAAAATAAAGGGGATTATAAAAAAAAAAATAAAAAAATAAAAAAAATAAATAAATAAATAAATAAATAAATAAAAAAAAATAATAATAAAAATAAATAAATAAATAAAAAAAAATAAAAAAAAAATAAAATAAAATAAATAAATAAAAAATAAAAAAATAAAAAAATAAAAATAAAAAATAAAAAATAAAAATAAAATAAATGTATGTGTGTGTGTGTGTGTGTGTGTGTGTGTGTGTGTGTGTGTGTGTGTGTGTGTGTAAAGGTATTATGTCCTACCATCGGTCTTTGTTGAGACCGGGAAGGTGGAAGGCTTCGAGCTTCCATATGTAGCTCACCTCCCAGGCTATCACTTCGGTTTCAGGGGTGTCAGGTGGGAGATTTTTAATGATGAGGACTTTAAAAAGATCGTTAAATTTAGGAGAGGGAGAATGGGAAAGGGCATGGGTGGGGACAGGATCGTTGGTTTTGGTTAGAACGTGATGGCGATGGTTGTTCATTCTCAGGTTAAGTGTTGTGGTTGAGTGGCCTACATAGAAGCTATTGCATAGGTTACAGGTTATGATGTAGATGGTGTTGACGGATTTACAAGTGGAGTGGGAGGTTATGTTGATGGTTGTGCCGTTAACCGGGCTGGTGAAAGAGGTAGCGGGAGAAAGGAGTTCACAAAGTTTGCAGCGGGGATGGTTACAAGGAAAGGAACCCGGAGTTTTGAATTCCGGGCGAGGTTTGGTGTGTACTAGGATATTTTTGAGGTTCGGTGGGCGGCGGTAGGTTACGGTGGGGACTTTAGGGAGGAGGTTTTGTGTGGAAGGGTGGGCAGTAATGATGGGGGAGAGGTCTTTGAGAAGTTTGCGGAGTTTATCACTACCTGGGAAATAGGTAGTAATAAGAGCCGGAACTTCAGAGTGGGATGGTTTGGGAGGTGGTTTATTATATTTTTTACTGGCGGGGAGGATTTTTTTGGATAGGAGATTTTGAGGGTAATTGCTTTTAAGGAGGTTATTGTTGAGGTTGTCTAGGTGGGATTTTAAGGATGTTGGGTTGTTACAGAGGCGGTGATATCGGGTTGATAAGGAATAAGGAATGGATTTAAAGACATGTGGGGGGTGGCAACTATTGAAGTTAAGGTATCGATGAGAGTTGGTGGGTTTGTGGTAGACCGTGGTTTTGATCGAGCGATCGGCGATGGATACTAGGACATCAAGGAAGGGTAGGGAGGAATGGGAAATGTGGGAGGTGAATTGAACAGGGCTGAAGGAGGAGAGGTTATGAAGGAAAGTGTCTAGGTTTTGTGAGGTGTCATCCCAGATGAGGAAAACCGTCAATGAAGCGGAGCCAGAGGAGGGGTTTTATGGGTTGTTCGGAAAGGAAGGACTGTTCTAATAGGGACATGAATAAATTTGCATATGAGGGGGCCATTTTAGTGCCCATGGCAGTGCCCTTGAGTTGGAGGTAAAATGTATCCTCAAAGGTGAAATAGTTTTTCTCAAGGACGAACTGCGTCAGTTGGAGAAGGAAATCTGTGGATGGGGTGTGCGGTAATGGTCGGAGGGAGAGAAAATGTTGGAGGGATTCGAGGCCTTTATTGTGTGGGATGTTGGAGTAAAGGGATGTTACATCTAAGGTAACGAGGATGGGGGAAGAGTCGGGGGGGGGGGGGGAAGGTGATATTTTGGATTTTGTCAATAAAGTGGAAGGAGTCGCGGATGTAGGAAGGTTGAGAGGATACTATTGGTTGGAGTTGGGAGTCTACGAAAGCAGAGAGCCTTTCAGTTAGAGAGTCGTACGAAGCTACGATGGGTCGACCAGGGGGAGTTGTGGTAAAGGGTTTGTGGATTTTGGGCAGGATATAAAAGGAAGAGGAACGGGGATTTTTAGGGAGGAGGAGATCCGCATCAAGGGGGTTTAAATTTTCTTTTTTCAAGTGTTTTTTAAGGTAAGCGTCAATTTCTTTCTGGAATTTTGGAGTGGGATCATTTTTGAGGATTTGGTACTGAGAAGGGTCGTTCAGGATTTTAAGGGATTCTTCAATGTGGCCCTTTTGGCAAGAATTACTATTTTACCCCCTTTGTCTGCCTGTGTGATTACTATGGATGGATCTTTTTTCAATAGGTTTAGGGCTTTGGATTGGGGAACGGTCAAGTTTTTTTGAGAAGGTGAAAGGGGGTTGAAAAAATCGGGGGATGAGACTTGGTCCATGACTTTTGAGATAAAAACTTCAACTGGGTGGTTGGAGTGTAGAATAGGGGGTTGGTTTTTAGAGGGTCCTTTGAATTTTGAAAGGGATGCAGGGGGCACTTGGGGGGTGTTAGGAACAGTGGTTGTGGGTTGGCTGTGGTTTTGGTGGTTTTTGGGGTCGTTCCAGAAGGTGTGCCACCTTAGTTTTCGGCAGAAGTTGGCAACATCCTTGGTGATCTGGAAGGCGTCGATGGAGGGGGTTGGTGAGAAGGAGAGGCCATTTTCAAGTAAACTTATTTCGGTTTGGTTTAAGATTCTGCTAGAGAGGTTTAGAATGTTGGAATGAGTGGATGTGGTTTGGGGAAACTGTGGTGATAGCTTATCACTATTGCTCGGTATGGTAGGGTCAAATGAAGCTTGAGATAGGTCGGTTGTGGTTGTGGTTGTGGTTGGGGACTGAGAGGAAGGAGTTGCCGGTAGTGGAAAGGAGGGAGTTGCCGGTAGTGGAGAGGAGGGAGTTGCCAGTAGTGGTGTGATAAGGGAAATAGGTGACAGGGTGGGGGAAGAAGAGACATGAGGGATGGGTGGGGGTATTGGGTTTTGTGCTTGTGTGGTATGAGAGGAGAGTGGTTCAGGGTTAGGTGGGGGGATAGGGTTGGAATTTGTATAGGGGGAGTCTATAGTGGATGTGGGTGGGGTCACCGGGTGGTTCTGGATATGAACGGAAAGTCTGTTTTGGAAATGGGAACGGTATAAGTTAGAAAGTTTGGCAAGGTGCTTTTGTTGGTTTTGTTTTTTGAGGTTTAATGCATCGGCTAAAATAGGGAGGACCAGATTTGCAAAGTCATTTTGTGATAGACTGAGGGATAGGATTTTGTAGAAGGAGGTCATATCAGCAATGTGTTGTTTAAGAAGTTTTTGATAATGAGATAGGACGATTAGGGCCAAATCCTTGGATATCTGGTGTTGGTATTTATAGAGTAAGGGGTGGAGTGACGGGTGGGTGGCTGAAATTGGGATTTTTAAAGTGAAACCATTTGGTATGATGTTTACGGATAAACAGGTTGAAATGAATTCCACATGGGACGAATATTTAGCGACTTTAGCGGAGTGAAAGCGCAAGGAGGAGAGCAATTTAGGTGTGGGGTGCATTGTGTGTGATAAATAATGTAATAAATAAAATAAAAATAAATAAAAATAAAAATAAAATAAAATAAAACAATATAAAAATAAAAATAAAAATAAAGAAAGGTGAAGGGAGGAGAAAAAACAAAGGAGGGAAACGGGATGAAAAGAGGAGAAAGATGGTGGAGGGGAAAGAGAGCGGGGTTAAGTGAACACAAACTTACCGTTAACGGTATTAATTTATAAAGTTTCATTCGGAAATGAAAAAAACCATTTTGGTTGAGCACTTTTTAACTTTTAACAAAACACGGAGAGAGAAAGGAAACAAAAAGGGGACTCACAGATAAATGAATATTTCGGCTAGGGATGGCAAAAAAGTATCGATTCTTTAAAAAATCGATTCTTTTCTCAAAAAGTATCGATTCTTTTAGATTCTTTTTTTTTTTTTTTTAAGAATCGGTGAATCGATTCAAAATTTTGAGAATCGGTCCGATTCTTTTTTGAAGAACTTTAGTTGATTTTAGTTGGGTTCAATCTGAGAAATATTAAATAAAAAGTAATTAAATAATAAATTATAATTTATTTTGCTTTCTTTTAAAAATATTTTTGACGTTGTATTGTTATTTTAAATTTAAATACTAAAATTTACTTTCACAAAATGCCGAACCCGGGGGGTGTTCTGTGGAGAGCTTAAAGAGCCAGGCTTGAAGAGCCTTAAGCTTACCCTCAATAATCAAAACTACCTAATCAATTAACAATCGAACAATTAAAGTTGATAAGATGATGTCATCTCAGTGTTAGCAGTTTCATGTCAGTACTTCGCACTTCAGCAGTCCATCACCGACAAATATGTACCTTGGGAAGAGTTCTTTTTACGTAAAATTCATTGTTATTTTTACTAAAATTCGAACCCGCATAATCAAGTTCAATTTTTCTTCAAATAAAAATTGTCAAGGTTAAAAGAGGGAGTTGGATTTGTTTTTAAGTTAAAAGAAAAAGGGACTTTGGACCCACAATGAATGAAAATAGGATTACGTTTGCGTGAACCCTCCGTTCTCTCATTTATTTCTGTTTTACTTTTGCATTCTCATCATGCCAAAAACTGCAGATAAAAAATCTTCCAAAGTAAGGGGGAGGGTCCTTCCACACCGGGAGCTGAAATGAGGAAAAACGGTCGGCAGCGAGAGGAAATCCCAAGTTGACGCTCATTGTACGTTTATTACTAAGTTTTAAATTCAAGTTAGTTGACCCTTAGGAGTAAAGTGGATCGTTATAGAAGTTATTTTCCGGAAAATTTTAATTTAATTTTCCACTACAGCGTAATTGTCATAAAGCTTGAAGACGAAAAATTTATGACCATAGATATATTAATCATTTTCCAATGCATGAAAATTTCTTAACTCAAACGAAGCCGCTCGACAGTAAAACCGGTTGCAAGATCCATTAGTGAGGGCAGAAAATGATTTGTTGGATTAGGGAAAAAGCAAACTAGAAAACGGGGAAAAGAAAAGGTGCTCCGCGAATGCACAATAGCTTCCCACAAATGAAGAGAACACAACTTTCCCTACCCTACAGAAACCAGATTTGCATCGGACTAGCTGATGTACCAGCGGACTTCTCACGTTTTACCTTCATTGCCGCAGCAGTGGCAGCAAGAGGCCTTCCCGCAGAAGATCCCTAACCTTCTAAATTTGGCAAATGCCGAAAGGCAAAGTCGCTAAAATTGTCAGCTTATTCTCAAGATATCGTCCCTCGAGACCAGCCCTAGGGATCACTTAAGAACAAATGAGGTGAAGAGAACACAACTTTCTCTACCCTATAGAAACCAGATTTGCATCGGACTAGCTGATGTACCAGCGGACTTCTCACGTTTTACCTTCATTGCCGCAGCAGTGGCAGCAAGAGGCCTTCCCGGAGAAGATCCCTAACCTTCTAAATTTGGCAAATGCCGGAAGGCAAAGTCGGTAAAATTGTCAGCTTATTCTCAAGATATCGCCCCTCGAGACCAGCCCAAGGGATCACTTAAGAACAAATGAGGTGAAGAGAACACAACTTTCCCTACCCTATAGAAACCAGATTTGCATCGGACTAGCTGATGTACCAGCGGACTTCTCACGTTTTACCTTCATTGCCGCAGCAGTGGCAGCAAGAGGCCTTCCCGCAGAAGATCCCGAACCTTCTAAATTTGACAAATGCCGGAAGGCAAGGTCGCTAAAATTGTCAGCTTATTCGCAACATAACGTCCCTCGAGTCCAGCCCACGGGATCACCTCCGAACAGATGGTATAGCATCTGAAATAGAATACTATCAATTAAAATGTGGCCTAATTTATTTATTTGTTCTAAATTTTATTTTTGGAAGTTTGGATAGGAATTCCAGTATCCAGACCAGATAGGAAATAAGATGCCTAAAAGAGCCTGTAATCTGTATTCAGTTGGCGACTTGTCAACACTAGAGGGCAAACGGATTTTAGCTTCGTAAGAATTTCCATTTTAGACAGATTGCTCTTGATCATGATGGCCGTTTTTCAAAATTCCAAGAAGGAAACGGCGTCTGAAATCACATTTCCTCAACCGCTCTTAGTAAGTAATCGTTTTGTTGTTCTGTACTTTTGTGAATTAGACCGTTTTGTTGATCACTTATAACTTGATTTTCAATGCTTCGCTGAGGGTTTTCTTCTGAATGAATCTTATTTTTCTTCCGGGCGTTCCCCCTCTTTCAGGCTGAAGTTCAGTTTTTGATGTTGATGAGTACTCAGTTTCTGTTGTCTATGAGTCTGATCGTTGTTTTTCGGTGGTTGTTGTTGTTGTTTGTGGCTCTTCGGTCAGTTCATCAACTGTAAGACCCCTGTATTTTTGTATATTTCCCTCATCCAAGGCGAGGAGGACCTTACTGACCCGTCCCAGATAAAGGGCGTCTATTTGTTTACGGTATATTGACAAATGGGTGGCCCATTGTCTGCCACTTGTTTTAAGTCTTCGTCTGTAAGGTTTAGGTATTGCATAGAGGAAGCTAAATGCTTACGCAATTTAGTTCCTCTAAGCAGCTCTCAGCCCACTCTCTCATAACTTTCGTGCCACTATATATTCCGTTTTGATATTTCTTGTAGCAAAAAGGTACTTATTGTTGTCTGCGATTCCCGCAATTAACTATGTATAGAAAATATTTACTTATTTTTCTAAAATATGTGATGATTAGAGCGCGAATTTCGTGCAAAGAGGGAGTTATAAAAGGTCATTAAATTTATTTGATTTTTTGGTTCACTGTTGCATATAATGTGCTTTGAAGATGTCGTATGAGCTTTCATGTATTTTTCTTTAGGTTGGTCTCCTTCGGATATTTGGCATAGCTTTTCAGTATAGTCCTCTTGGTTTAGTCCTATGAACACGTTGTATTTCAAAAAGGTTGGCTTTCCCAACCTGACGGAGTCGAGAGCCAGCTAAAAATGAGTGCGCCCTCGCGGTCTTGTTTTATGAGCCTATCACAGATGGCTTTGCTACTGTCACCATTTGTGGATCGACGGATAATGTAAAAATATTTCCGTTACTACCGCGAAGAACGCTCTGCATTTGGTGGCTCATACCTGGCCTATTTTGGCTGCAGATTCCATAAAACTCAACGTCTGCATGAAATTGGTCATCTACCACGCACCACCCCATCGCCATTCGATGAACTTGATCTATTTTATCCACTCGATCGACCTACCTAGCTACGACCTCTTCATCTTCATCATTTTATCCGTCATCATATTTTTCTCATTTTATGTTTATTGCGCTGTCAAGTTCATAGCCTACGTTTTTACCGGCCATGGAAAACAATAAATTAAAAATCTGTCATCTGACTGGGCGACTCATCGGTGAAAATCTCTTAAAAATTCTGCTGGCGATTTGTATTGTATCTGCCATGAGAGAGGTAGTAGATAACCGAGGAAACGTGGGAACAACTACCAAAGATAAGTCTTTTTAAAATTCTTCCAAAAAAAAAAAATAAATAAATAAAAAAAATAAATAAATAAAATAAATAAAAAAATAAGAAACTGGAAAAATTGGCAAAAAGTATCAAAAGGTTGAAGAATTGGCTGTATCGAGTGATTCTCAAGTTGCCACCATGAATGATGAACCTGAAGATGATTTATCTACTAAAAACGATGATAAATCTGAAAGTCTTTCTGCTTTTTCGCTTGCCCCATCGAGTAGATTAGCGAAGAGGTTAAAAGCGAGCAGATTGAATAGCGACAAGCAAAAAGTTGAAGGTTTACAAAGCGAAGAAGCGAAAATTTGAAAACAAGGAGGGAACTTAAAAGGATGGAAGAAAACAGCGCCAGACCATTGAATTCCCCGGAAACTCAGCACGAGTCGGATGTCTTAGTGATCAATGACGAACAAGAAAATGTTTCCGAAGAAGCGGTTAAGCCGAATCCGATTGAAAACCTCAAGAGCGGTTACACTCGGCCGAAAAAAGAGCGGAAAAGGCAAACAGAGAGCAGATTGAATGGCGAGACATCGGAAAAGAGCGAAGATGTCGAAAGAGAACTGATGGAAGCAAATTACGCCATCATCGAGCATCTTAGATTCGAAGACCACGACGTCCAAAAAGTAATAAATATTAATGCAAAATCAGATGTTTGAGAATGAAATAAAAATCAGTTGAGCTTTGGAGCTCGGTGCGTAAACACGCGTATTTATTTCATTGGTGTCAGAAGTGAGTAATCGGACTCTGCTCGTTTTTTTTCTGGTTCGTAATACGTTTTTTTTGGGACATGTACAATGTAAGTGTACCGCCGGTTGGTGACTTGCCCGTTTCACCGCAGACTGTTCACGTCCCTTCACCGATGTCGGCTTGGTTAAGGCGTGATTCCATGGCTTCGGATGCGTCTGTTCCTTGTTCTTGGGCGTCCGTGGAAGATCGCCGATGCAATGCGATTGAGCCAATCAGGCAGACGTTGCCGGAGTATGATGGGTCCTCATTGTGGGAGGACTTGGCGTGGGTGCGTACGACTGGTCAGACGATCAGAAGGGGAGGATGTTGGCTTCGGTTCTGCGGGGATCAGCAACTATGGTTCTCCGTTACCTTGGCCCTCACTCGACGTCATATACAACACTCGCGAGGCTGCTCTCAGAACGGTTTGGAGAAGAATCGCAGAAGGCATTTGTCTTTTGACAGCTTCAGGGTCGTCGGCAGCTCCCCGGCGAATCGATCAATCAATTCGCGGTTTCGCTCGAGGCTCTCGCGTTTAGGGCTTGTCGTTCAAATCCTGAGATTGGAGAGATGCAAGCCCTTACTTCGTTCTTGCAGGGTTTGCAAGATCCGGATGTACGACGACGGACAATGGCTTGCGCCCCGACGACGATGGCCGAAGCTCGGCTTAAAGCTATGTATTTCGACGCGAATCGGCAGGCGGCTGCTCGGGATCGCAGTAGGACGTTCAGTTGCTATCGGTGTGGCGACCCTGCACATATCGTTAAGAATTCTCCTCACCCGGACCTGAGACCGAAATCACGTTCTCCGCGGAAGAGTTTGAAGGATAGTGGAGAGTACAAGCCAACAGAAGTCTCCGCCCATTTTCGTAAGGTGTTGTTTAAATTGGATCGTAGTGGGAAGCCATCCTTGCTTTGTCAGGGATCGGTCAATGGAGGGAGTTGTGATTTCGTCATCGACACTGGAGCTACACGGTCGATAGTGAGTGACAAATTGGTCCAGGCTGGCTTATGCAAGAATCCTTTGGTACTCCAAGCAGCGACTGGCCATGAGGTCGCTGTTGCAGGTGTTGCTACTGTACTTGTGAAATTGGACTGTGGATTGGTAACTAATTTCGAAATGGTGGTCGCAAGCATAGAAGATCAATGCATTTTGGGGTTGGATTTTTTGTCGGAGTATGGAGGAGTTATTGACGTCCGTTTTGAGAAAGTTGAATTTCGGCGTACTCCTTCGAGCTTGGAAACTGGACTGGTAGTGGACCATTAAGGGAAAACGGATGATTCCCATTTGGTGGATCTTTTTGGGTCGATTGAATCTTCCAATAATCTCTCGCAGGATCAGATGTTGCGTGGGAAGGAGTTATTGTCAGAATTTGCTGACATTTTCGCGAAATCGAAAACGGAATTGGAGCGAATAAATAGTGCAACGCATAGAATTGATGTTGGGGATGTTACACCGATCAAGCAGTCTGCACGTCCTCTACCGCCTCACCAGAAGAGCGAGGTAAACGAAATGGTGGCTGGTATGTTGGACCAGACGGTAATAGAACCGTCTAACAGTCCCTGGTCCAGTCCCATCGTTATTCTGCCCAAGAAGGATGGGTCAAAGCGTTTCTGTATCGACTATCGAAAGCTTAATGCAGTTACGAAGAAGGATTCGCACCCTCTGCCTCGGATTGATGAGTTGTTAACATTATCAGGTAGTTCTTGGTTTTCTACCTTAGATTTACAGTAGGGCTACTGGCAAATCCCTATGGAGCCGGCTGACAAGGAAAAGACGGCTTTTTGTACATCGAATGGTCTGTGGCAGTTCACAGTGATGCCGTTCGGTTTATGTAATGCTCCTGCTACGTTCCAACGCGTTATGAATGACCTCCTCAGCAGGGAAGTTTCCAACGGTTCTGTGAAGATTTATTTGGACGACGTCTTGGTTCATGCGAAGAGTTTTGAAGAGCATTTAGAAAATTTAAGACAAGTGTTTTCACGGTTTCGTGATGCCGGAGTCAAGTTGAATCCTAGGAAGTGTACGTTTTTTTCGGAAAGTGTGAAGTATCTTGGTCATACGGTTTCTTCGAGGTGTGTAGAAACGGACCAGGACAAGGTACGGGCGGTTCTGGAATGGTCTCCACCGACGAATGTTACGGAGTTGCGATCTTTCATAGGTTTCTGCTCGTATTACCGTAATTTTGTGGACAGGTTTGCAGAATTGATGTTACCCCTTTACCAAATACAAGCGAAAAACGTACGGTTTGTTTGGACGGAGTCGTGTCAGCAGGCTTTTGAAAGGATTAAAAAGTCTCTTGTTTCGGCTCTTTTGTTGGGTAACGTACGTCCTACCGGTCGTTTTATTCTTGATGCTGATGCGAGTGCAAACTGTATAGCTGCGATTTTGTCTCAGGTTCAGGATGGTAAAGAAGTGGTCCTGGGTTACTTTAGTCGTTGTTTGTCGAAAGCTAAGCGTAATTATTGTGTCACGAGAAAGGAACTGTTGAGTGTCGTCAAGGGGTTGCGACGATTTGAATCCTTTGGATTGGCGAGCGGTGTCGGACTCACAGTAAGGAGTGACCATGCCTCTCTTACTTGGCTACGTAATTTTAAAATTCTGGACGGTCAATTGGCAAGGTGGCAAGATGCACTTTCGGCGTTCAATTTCGTTGTGGAATATAGACCAGGAAAACACCATTCGAATGCGGACGCTTTGTCGAGAAGACCGTGTTTGCCCGATAGCTGCAAATACTGTTCAAGGTATGACAGTAAAGAAGATGGGGCTGTGCTGCGACGGACGACTTTCCGTTTTCCCGATGTCGATTGGAACGAGCAGAAGGGTGACGCTGATATTTTGCCGGTTTATAATTGGGTCTTGTCTAACACCAAACCTGGTCGCGAAGTTGTTGCCGCTTACAGCGCTGTCACAAAGGCTATGTGGGCTATGTTTGAATCGCTGAAAATGGAAGATGGGGTTTTGGTGAGGGAGTGGTCGGATCCCCAAGGAACAAAGGTTATACGGCAGGTTATTGTTCCGAAATCGATGCAGCAAACGGTATTGAAGAAGGCTCATGAGTTAAGGCATTTCGGTGCGAGACGAACATTGAGCATCCTGCATGAGCGCTTTTATTGGGTCAATCACAATGCGCACGTCAGGAATTTTATTAAGAGCTGCGATGTCTGCGCTCGTCGAGGTGACAAGGTTTCGTCAAGATCGAAGGCACCGATGCAGAAGTTTACTGTTGGGTCTCCTTTTGAACGACTGGCAATAGATGTCTTGGGTCCTTTTCCGAAGTCTAGGTCTGGGAACCGGTTTCTGGTCGTTGTGATGGATTACTTCACGAAATGGCCAGAGGTCTTTGCTTCTCCTGACCAGAAAGCGGAGACAGTCGCACAAGGCCTAGTGTCAAATGTCATAGCCAGATTTGGAATTCCATCGGAGATTCATAGCGACCAAGGAAGGAACTTCGAGTCTGAAGTCTTCCAAGAGACGTTGAAGATTTTGGGCGTTCATAAGACGAGGACGACGGTACTTCGTCTTTAGAGTGACGGCATGGTCGAACGGTTCAACAGGTCGTTGCAGAACATAATCGCGAAGTTTGTGTCGGAATCTAAGGACGATTGGGACGAAAAACTTCCTCTCGCTTTATTAGCCTACAGGGCTACTGAACATTCTGCGACCGGATTTTCGCCTGCAATGCTAACGTTTGGGAGGGAGCTCTTGTTGCCGCCTCATTTGATGTTCGGTTCTCCGCCTGGTTCGCAGAGTACGACGGCTTACGCTGCAAAATTGGATAAGACGATGGATTCGGTTCACGAGGTCGCTCGGAAGGAGCTTCTACGGGCAGCTGACACGTGTAAACGCCGGTACGACCTCAACAAGAAGTTGCCACGTTTTGAGGTGGGTTCGTCGGTTTGGTGCCACCTTCCGAAGCGCACGATAGGGAAGTCGCCGAAATTAATGTTGCCTTGGAAGGGCCCGTGCAAGGTGATCGAACAGATCAACGACGTGGTGTTTCGCGTTCGACTTCCGAATGGACGGCGATTGAATGTACATTGTGATCGATTGGCTCACGCGGCGGACTGTCGTAGGACGACAAGTCGAATGGTCGACCGGGACGAGTGGGAAGCTTGGTTGGACCACGTAAAGAGGTTCATGTCGGCGGCATGAGCCTATGAATGCCTGAAGACCCCCCCCCCCCCCCCCCCCCCGATGGGTGTAATGATGCAAAATCAGATGTTTGAGAATGAAATAAAAATCAGTTGAGCTTTGGAGCTCGGTGCGTAAACACGCGTATTTATTTCAATATATTAAACCAACTTTCAAATCTGGACCTGTCCTACGAAATCCTCAAAAAGCATTTTCACATCGTCCTCACAATTAAACAATTAACGATTTATTACGGGAAAAAAATTAAAGATTCACGTCTGTTGAGGGAAACAGCTACCACTCTGCTGAACAAATTTATCGCATTTTTACCCCAAGGAGAGGATCCAATGCAGTCGTTTCTGACCAAAGTACAAAATTACCAAAGGAGAATTTCAGGGATATAATCTTTTATTACATATATTATAATATTCCTAATTTTAAATTTTTTTTTTTTTTTTTTTTTTTTTTTTCCTTTGTGGCGACCATAAAGTTCCACCATCTGGACGCCATCAAAATCATCTGATTTAATTAATAAAAAACTTAAAAAGCCGAAAACACATTTATTTAGGAGAGCTCCATAACTGGTGACCCCGTAAATTCGGTAAGATTTTTTGTTTTCTTTTTTCTGCGTCATGGACCCCGCTCTACGAGACGAAGAAGGACCTCAATCCCCTCGCTCTATGGTTTTAGATTCTCCCAGGAATCAACCAAGATCGTCCATTCCTTCGTTCCCTGCCACTTCTTTCGTACCTCTTCCCAACTTCGCTCTCCACCCAGCTCATGCAGCGACTCCTCAACCCCAACCAGTTTCACGACAAGCGGCTTACAAGAAGAAGTTTTCACTGCCCACTTTTCAAACCATGAATATCGAAGCGTGGTTTGAACAAGCGGATAATGAATTTTCCGCTTTTGAAGTGACGGATGAGAATGAAAAATTTCGACTCGTATAGAAACTCTTTCCTTCAGAAGCGATTGACATCGTTGTAGATCTGCTTAGGTCACCGCCCGCCGATGTATACGTTCAAGCAAGACGACGGTTAATCAAGATGTTTGGCTCTTCTCGAGAGGAGAAGATCGACCGGCTTCTAGAAGGTTTGCGTTTGGGAGACCAAAAGCCGTCGATCCTTCTTCAAAAAATGAAAATTTTGTCCGATGGACTAGTTCAAGAGCAAGTGTTGAAGAGATTGTTTCTTAAACAACTTCCGATGTCTACGAAAACCTCGTTAATCGCGCACATTTCCCTGCCGTTGGAAGAATTCGGAGAAATGGCCGACCTGATCCACAGCGAGTACCGCAGCGATACTCTCACTCCCGCCGCCCTGTCACATGTTTGTCAACAGCAGCTTCAATCGTTGACAAGACTCGTCGAATCGATGAAATTACAACAAAAGCGCTTACCCCGTTCTCAGAGTCGATTTCCGCATAACCGTCAGGCCCCGTCACAGGACCCACTAGGCTTATGCTTTTATCATAGCCAGTTTGGGGCCAGGGCGAAAAATTGTCAACCCGGCTGCACCTTCACGATAAATAAAGCAATCGATGATTCGTCTTCTTTTATTTTGGCACTTTCACAGGAACGAATAATAGCAATAAACGTTCACCTTCGAATTTCCCACTGTATGCCGCCAACGGTTCTGTCATTCGAACTTTCGGGCAACAATCCTTGACCATTGACATTGGTCTGCATAGATCTTTCGAATGGAAATTTTTCGTCGCGGAAGTCAGCCAACCACTCATTGGTTTAGATTTTCTTACACATTATGATTTAGTTGTCCATCCAAAACGTCGTCTAATCACTCAAAATTCTACGTCTCCTTTCGTCGCACCTATCTTTTCCACTCTTCAATCTTCGAAAACTCCTCTAAGCAGTCTGAACAATGAAACCTCCGTCCCCGTTCAGTATAAATCCAACAACGAAGTTCATAACATTCTTCGACAATTTCCGAACTTAACCCGAAAAGAAATCATTCTCCTTAATCAACCTCATTCCACCGAACATCACATCGAGACATCTTCTTCCCGGCCAGTAACATCCAAGGCTCGTCGGTTGTCTCCGGAGAAACTCGAAGTCGCAAAAAAAGAATTCGACTTCTTGATAAAACAAGGTCTTTGTCGACCTTCGAAAAGCCCTTGGGCATCGCCGCTTCATATGGTGCCGAAGAAGACGGGAGATTGGCGCCCCTGCGGTGATTACAGAGCTTTGAACCAAATTACCGTACCCGACAAATATCCTCTACCCTAGAGGTGGGTCGGGTTGGATCAGCCTGATACAAAGTAACTGATACTCAATTGTAACTGATACAACAGATTGATACAAAGGAAATCGGGTTGATACTTTTGTATCAATTGACCCAAGCTTGATACTTTTGTATCATTTGACCCAAGCTTGATACTTTTGTATCATTTGACCCAAAAGATCAATGCGCCGTCTTCGGCCTTCGGGCACAGACCTTCGGGTTGGGATCAAGGAACACTTCAAGTCTGATACCTACACTGATTCAATTCCTCAATTTTGATACTCAATACTGAATGCTACAAGCCTACACTGAACTTGAGGTCCCGAGATCCATTGACGTAGATAGTTGACTTGGCCTTGACCCGGGTAATCCGACCATTACCATTTTTCACTCCCGGTAATCCGACCATTACCATTTTTTTCACTCCCGGTAATCCGACCATTACCATTTTTGCACTCCCGGTAATCCGACCATTACTATTTTACATTCCTGGTAATCTGACTGTTATTATTTGTACTCCTGGTAATCCGACCATTGTTAACAACAGACATGACTGCGCGGTGGCAGTGCAGACTGCAGTGTCAGCTTGAGTGAAAAATTAATGGACTAATAGAATACAATATGTACATTATTATTTATTACAGTTGCCAAGTTTTAATAATAATAAAATTACAAGTTTTGGTTTAAAAAAACAATTTTTTTCAATTTATCCGCGGTAAGTCGCGTTCTTCGATCGGCAAGTATGATTCCAGTTTTCGAAAAGATTCTTTCACACGGAACTGATGTCGAGACTGTGACGAATTTTTTCCTTACAACTTCTTTTAAATGGGGATAATTGTACCCATGATCTCTCCACCATTTTAGCGGATCACATCCTTTCTCGGCTAAAGGCTCTTCTAAATATCGTTGGACTTCTGTAATAGCTCTTGATTTGCTTGTCCCTATTGGCTTGTACATCGCAGCTTTTTGATCAAACTCATCCCAAAACGAAAATGACGAGCTATAAACATGTTATTAATATGAAGTTAATTTACTTTATAAGGTTTTAATACTAGATCCTAAAGTAACTTACGATGATCTCACTTCTGGTTTGTCGAGGTTCTTTGAATCCGGGTTTTCAGTCGACTCGATTGATGCGGCTAAAAGATTTATTAAATTTTTTTTAATTAAATCAGATTTCTCCGGAGAAAATGGAACGTTCTTGTACCTAAAACAAATTATTATTTTAACAAAATCAATATTGTGCTTAAATACCGTGGATCTAAGAAAGTTGTTATGGTAAGGGTACTACTTAATTCCAAGTTCTCTAATCGGAAGTCCATCCTCTCAATCATGATTTTAATCATTTGCTGTGCCGTTGGATGAGGATATTCGTTCTTGGACATCTTCATGTAAGTTTTGCGGATGCCATCAATAACAATGACTACAGATGATCCTGTTATGTAGTTCTGGCCGCTGACGAATTTTGTGAATTCATACATCGGCAAAAGAATATTTCTGGCCTGTTTCGCTAAATGCCACTCATTAGTAGTTAATGGACTGATGTCTTTGTCAATGATGGCCAAAGTTGATTTTAAAGGAGTTTCGAGCAGTATAAAACGGTCCATCATCAAAAATGTGGAGTTCCATCTAGTGGCGACATCTTGGAGCAATTTTTTGGGTTCAAAACCACTTTGTTGCTGAACTTCAACGAACTTTTTTGTGCAGTATGTACTATGTTTGAAAAAAGCAACGATGTTTTTAATTTTTTTTATCAAGTTTGAAATGTCTTCAATTTTAAGCACATCCTGTACGATTAAATTTTTTGTATGCGCGATGCACCCAAAATGCTTCCATTTTAAAATTTCTTTTACCGCTTTCGTAACGTTTGAAGCATTGTCAGTTATGCATAATAAAATTTTCTTTTCGATTCCCAATTCGACTGCGACCTGTCGTAGGCCCTCCGCCAAGTTTTCGCTCGTGTGCTGCTCGGGAAAGCTACTACACTCTAACATTGTGCTTTCCAATTCGAATTTATCGTTGATATAATGAGCCGTTACAGCCATAAAAGACTCCACGTTGCTTGACGTCCAGCAATCAGTAGTCAAGGTCACAGCCGACATGTCGATCGAACAAAATTTGGTTTTGAGTTCACTCAATGTCGATTCATATGCGGCGGGTAACAAAGATTGTGATAAAGTTTTTCTTGATGGTATTACATAATTGGGATTCAATGCTTCAACAAACTTGCGAAAACCTTCATCTTCGACAACCGAAAAAGGCTGGAAATCCTTCACAATCATTTTGAGTAAAAGATTGTCAATTTTCGACTTTATACCGGGACTTATTTTTTTCTTTAGAAAGGGTGTTAAAACTTGCTGGGTAAGCTGCAGCTTACTTTTCGAGAAAGAACTCTTTCGGTTTGGTCCACGTCCATGTGTTGGTTGACATCCATCGGCATCGGCATCGACATCGCCGTCGGCATCGGACTGGGAGGCGAGTCGGGCGAATCGAGGCTTTCATTTTCAATCTCAGTCGGTCTGCTAGTGCTTAAATGTGGTTTCTGTTTTTTTCTAGGATCCGGTTTCTGAGTCGAAGTCAAGCGTACAGCAGGGTGCTTCCTCTCGATATGTTTTTTTAAGTTCGTGGTCGTTGACTTACCGGAATACGAATTCTTACACAAGTTGCAAATGATCCGACCATTTGCAATGTTAAAGAAATTCCAAATTTCTGACGTTTTACTACTTTCCATATTTTTAATTGAAGAAAGACGTGGGCACTCAGCACATGCCACATAAGAAAAAAAAACAGTAGCACTAAATTACTTTAGTAAATTCAAAAAACAAAATCCGAACGAGTCACTTCAGGTTCAAGGAATAGGAACGTCTATGACGTCAAACGACATCAGACAGAACGAGAGGTATCAGCTTAGGTAGCAGTTACTGATAAAAATTATTAATATTAATAAATCTTTATTTACAAAAGCAAAGTATGAACATGAAATAAAATAAACACAGAATTTTGCATGAGCGCATAGAGCTCATTACTGCAAAATATTATTTTTATATTAAATATTAAATACCTACCTGTTTAATAATTATTTATGATAATTCCTCTATTCCTCTCTCAAATAACATCAAAAATACCTAATAGTAATCGGTATGCGAGAAACAATTTATAAAAGTTGGAGGATTTCAATTTAAAATTCTCGCTGTGACTTTCTCCGCTTCTCTGTGATCATGATATGATAACATTTTGTATCAGTTACAAAAGTATCAATAAAAAGTATCAGTTACAAATTTGTATCAGTATCAATTGATACAAAAAAATCTGTATCAACCCATCTCTAGCGCAATGGCTACATTGGCGACCAGTAAACTACGTAAAATTAACACTCGCCGAATCCGGAGAGTTCCAAGCCCTCGATGACATCCGGTCGATCCACCGGTGAACCATAAGGAAAAACACGATCCCGAGTGGTTTAGAATAGTGAAACTTATCTATCAACGACTTGATTTCATATAACGAATTCCTAGAGAAGGCCACTGCCTTCGTTAAGCATTAATTAAAATTATACCTGAGTGTCTACCTGCTTTTTTACATGGTATAGTGCATTTTGCCCAACCTCTAAAATAAAACAATGGACCGTATATTACGTCCGGGAACCCCAATTCTGAGACATCGATTCAAAAGACGGTGCATCGTCATTGATCGTAAAGCCGCAATGAGCCCCACGCTGCAAAGCGATTTTGAAAATAGCAGCAACATTGCTTGGCACATCACAAGTAACGAATTCACCTCAGCAAGTAAATTCTTGGCCACTTGTGAAAAACTGCCACCAGAGGCATTTAATCCTCTTTTGACTGAAGGGGGAACGCCGCTTTTTTTCCTAGCTCGACGACAAGCTCTCCCACAGAATCAACCGATGGCAGTATTTTCATTTCAATTCCGCCCTGGAGCTGGGACGAAGAGGTTGCTTGACCCAAAATTGGATTGCTGAATCAAAAAGAAGGATGCTGGAGCGATTCGAGTCCATCGAAAAGAAATTCGACTTGTTCGAGGGGAGAAAAAAAAATTAAAATAGAGAATTCCAAGCCCTCGATCATATCCTATTCTGAGACATCAACTCAAAAAAGGATGCATCGCATTGATCGTGGATGGCGTCAACCTTGCCTGTGAATTGAAATTGAATTGGGGTATTTTATGTGGGGGGAGTGAAGAACCAAACACACCACGTAATGCCAACATAAATAGCAAACCATCACGTGCCTTAAAACAATCATTGATATTTTCGCCAGTGGAGGTACTTAGATGAAGGCCTAATTATGACGTTAGTATGCTGTTCTGCGGTTTTTAACAATAAAATCATTCCTGCCGTCTGCTTCGTCCACTGTAGCTCGTGAGAAGAACAGAAATGAATCACAAAGAAGACCAAAAATAAAATAAATAGATTGAAGTATTTTCAGATATTATGTACATTTTATTGTCATTATACGAAAGAAAGAGGAAGCGATATGCCTCGTCAAGGTGACTAAAGTTCCTCCCACTTCTAGAGGAATAAATAATAAAAAAAAACTAGTAGTGCAACTTTTGCCATTTGGGGCCGTTTTTTCCATGCAATTTTCTTGGTCTATGTATATCTATTTTATTATTTATTTTGATAAATAAAAGGCTTATTTATAGGAAAATATTTCAAGTTTAGTCGGAGGCTCGGTGATGAGTCGCCGCAAAATTTCTCCTGACGCTGGCCGGTAGTCTTCTTTAGACGCCGGCTTCGTCGACCACTGATCCCCTTTCTCCTTACAGCTTCTTTTGCCATTGTAGTCGAAAGAACTGAAATAAAGAGAAAAAAAAAAAAGAAGTTTAAAAAAAAGCTCTAAATAAGCTGGTTCAAATGAGGATTTCCTCAAACAGAAAACTTGGCGAAATCGGTTTACGAGCAAGAAAAAAAAAATTCAAGGATAGACTAAATTTTGGGGGTCCCCAGGGGGTCTTAATTTTATTTAAATTTTTTTTCCCGATCTAAATCGGTTTTTAGACTATATATTTTTCAAAACGAATTTGTATTTGGTTTCTAGCGGTATAGCGTCTTTTAATAGTATATAGCATATACAGTAAAACTTCGTTATTACGCTCTTCTGGGGACCGAGTAAAAGGAGCGCTATAACCGGGAAAGCGATATAAGCGGGAAGTCATAAAAATCCTTAAAAATAACTTACAAATTTATTTTTAAATTGATAAATGTACTTGATAGGCAAATCTTAGGAATGAATAAGGAAAAAAAAATTTTTTAAAGTTTTTAGGGGACAAAACGAAATGACAAACAAAAAACAAATAGGAAGCACTGAGGACTCACTTTTTGATACATATTTCGGCTTTCTGGGCCATTGTCTGAGAGTGTCGAACTCCTTAAGTAACGCTATTTTGTTTAGTAGAGAATGATCTCCCCGAAATTTTAATTAAGCAATGATCACTCCCCTGCGTGAGATAAAAGACTGACGGAAAAAAATAAATAGAAATTCGAAGTAACGACTTCTGAATTCGTGGAAACACATTTGGTTTGTTTACATAAAGTCATTGAATCTGCACTTTCTCAGAATCCAGCATGAGAAAGCATCGTTTTTTTAAGGATAAAACGTCTTTTATCTTAATTGGTTTTTGAAAAATTGCCCTCGGCATCACTTTTTTGTTAATTCCTATACGAAGAAATGACAAAATTCGAAGAAAAAAAATTTTTTTTTCTTCCATCGAAGCGCTATAAACGGGAAATTGGAGCGTTAAAACGAACAAAATTCCTTTGGAAATACACCCCCAGGGACCGGGACCAGGGAAAAAGAGCGTTACAACCGGGAAATCGTTATAAACGGGAGCGTTATAACGAAGTTTTACTGTATATAGTATATATACAGCGTATAGCGCTATTTATACTAATAAAAAATGGAAAATTGGCACTAGGTAAATAATTTTCAAAATAAAAACCTAGATCCATAGTTTCCATTAAAAATTATTATAAAAGGTGGAGAGAGAGGAAAAAAGCATCTTTACTTACCCCGATGGTGCAGACATTGTTGTAATTAAAAATTTGACGTTGTAGGTCGGTTATTGGAGACTAGAGTGAATTTCGAAATTGCGACCCTCCACTATTTATATAGGTACTGTCGCCTTCCTCTCAGCCATCGCTAACAATTGGCCACACGATTGGGACATCTTTCGTCACACCTAAATTGGCTATTGCACTCATAAATGGCGCTTCCTCTTTTTAACTTTAATGCGCCATTTCGGCCGTACGCCGTTCCCGATTGGTTCGCGCAGGAACAATTTCGGCCGCAGCTTCCACAGTCGCATCCGACCACTGCAGTTTTTGGGATTCGTACAGTGCTACTGTAGTAGTCATTTACGTAGACAAATTTAGGGAGGGCCTCAAAATCAACTAAGTTGAGGAGTTCAATTCTTTTCGCCTTCCGTTTAATTCGTCTTCCTCCTTCTTCAGTTGGTCATAATGAAATTTCATGATTTTTAGAAATTCATTTGTTTTTTCTTCGTTGTGCTCCATTTTCTTCAGCTTCAAAAATTAAATATATTACTTACTAACTAATTTCTGAAAAAAAGGCATCTATCAAAACAACTCAAAGGGTATCCTTTGGCCATGATTCGATGATAATTGGATATTTTTGTTTCCGGGTATATATTCAGGATGCTCATTCGTCCTTGATCTTTCACTTGAGGGCGTAATGCAACGTATGCAACCGAAACGTTGCCCCCTGAACTCTTTTTCTCTCCACCTTATAATAACATTTCAAGGTTCAAGGGCTATTTTTTTATTTTTCAAATTTCAAATTTTCGATAGTTTTTTTTTTTACTTTTTCGATAATCACGATTTTCGCCTCTTGTACCTTTGATCCGGATTTGAAATAACTCATTGGAACTTATAAATATTTTTTTCGGGTTTAATGACGTTGTTTTTGAACGTGGGCCGAAATATTTTTTCTCATTTTTGTTTGGAAAAAAATCTGCCAAGAGTGGTGGGTACAGTTTTTTTTTTTCAAACTTATAATGACAAAAGCAAGTAAAAATTTTTATTTTTTAGGACCAGTTTTTCAACTTCTTCCACGATCACAGTACTGTATCCACTGCAATGATTGAGGAAGGAAAAAAAAAAAAAAAAAAAAAAAAAAAAATGAGGAAGATTTCGAGAGTAAAATATGTAGGTACCTACCTAAAAACTCTAGTCGTGGGGGGAATTTGTAGGAGTTCACTTATTTTTAGTACTTAAGATGTGTACCTAGTTAATTCTATAATAAAATATTGGTTCTTACCCAGTAAGTTCCAACTTACTTTAGGAGGAGAGGAGTCAAAAATTTCAAAGGAGGAATGCAGGAACGAAGGAATCAACTAATAAACTTTAATTATTATATTTCTCAATATTTTACACTAATCTACTTACTTAGAAGAAGAGGGAGATCTACTTTACTACAGCAGCAGGGATTTGAGGAGAGGAATCAAAAATTTCAAAGGAGAAATGCAGGAACGAAGAGATCAACTAATAAACGTTACTTTAATTACTATATTTCTCATTATGTATTTTACACTAATCTACTTACTTAGAAGAAGAGAAAGATCTATTTTAGTACAGCAGCAGGTAGAATAAAGCAGCTAGAAAAAAAAATAAAAAAATAAAATTAAGTAGAAAATTAAAACAGAAAATCCTATCCAAAAACCTCCCCAATCAGAAGAAAAAAAAAAGGTTTATCAAGAAGTGAAGTTCGCAAAAGGCAAGGAAACTTTGCAAAAGAAAGACCGGAAGTCGCTCTTATATTATGAAAACTGAAAAATTAAAATAAATAAATAAAAGCTTGGTTGGCCTGGCGAGTTCGGATGGTTGTCTTAGTCGGGGGAGGTGGCGGAGGAGCTGGCTGATTGTGCCTATTTCGCTTCCTGGTACGCACCGGTGCCAAAGGCATGTCTAATCGGGGGATGATCTGATTCTGAGATTTTGTTGGCCCAACACATGACTAGTACCTATCTCCTCATCAGTTATGTCGACAGCTACTAAGCCGGAAGCGGAGTCAAGTGATGCGGTATCGACTGACCCGTCCGTCGACGAGGTATCGTCCAGCTTGATTCTGAGCGCAATAGGGCTTATCTGCTCGATAGCTTTTAAAATTGTACCGCTCCGCAGCCGGATATGATTGTGTGCTGTGGAGGGGGGGGGGGGGAGTATTGGCTCTAGCTGGAGTCAGGAAGGTAGTCTGGCCTCTCTTCATCAGGGGTAGGGGTACGGGGGGGCCGTATGGGTGACACCGGGGGCGGAACAAACAGGGTGTCAGAGCCATCTGTTGTGCAGGGGGGAGTATTTACAAGGGGAGGGGTGTTTGGTCGCACATTGACCGGGGGCTGGGAGTTTTCCACCAGAGTGGAGGGCTTCGCTGTAGCCCGAATAGTCGCCTCTCCTTCCGCTTGCGAGTTGCGCCTTCCACCATGACGCTGGCATCTCTACCAGGTATGGGGCAATATCCGATGGTATTGGATATTGTCGGGGCTGCAATTTGTGCGGAATGTAACGAGAGTGGGGGATCGCGGCAAAGCGAAGACGGGATCATTCCCATCTCCTCTTCGCGGCATCCGTCCAGACTGGTCTTCATGCTGTCGAGTAGTGCTCATTCTGCTGTCCAAGTGCTGGAAAACACCTTAGCCAATTATCGATACTATGGTATATCAACAGATGAGCGAGTTTGATTTACGTTATTTTCAATCGTATTCAGAACGCTGTCGCCCGGGGGCTGAAAATGGGTCAAACTCGACAAGGCACTAACGTGGGACGCCCGAGTTGTGGCCGAGGGATCCTCCCTAGCAATACACCTTGCGGTGATAGGTCCGTGCCCTCTGTAGACGTTCCCTAAATACTGGCCTGAGGTCTGTATTTAAGTTAGTGGGCCTCCAGTGAATACTGGAGGGCGGGGCTTCCAACCCACCGCCCAACCTTGCTCAGCAAGGCCTCCCGTTTGGACCAGGATAAAAATCCCATGCTAGAAAGGTGCCTACCACACTACTACTCAATGTATATCTTAATTATAAACATTGTGCGGTAGTGCGGATATTGTGCAGTATCAGCACGCTACTTTTTCCCATTTTCAGATAGAAGAAACCTTCCTACGTCGATGTAACCTACCTCGGGAACCCTGGCCATGTAAGGAGTTAAGTGGAAACTCATCAAAGTTCCCTACAATCTATTTCTGGATCATAGCATCCAACTCATTTTCAAGGCCAGGAAAAATTTCCAAGACAGGGTAAAGAGGGGACGTAGGCTCCCCTCTTAACATTAGGACTCATTGTTGACGTGGTAAAGCAAGGTTCGGGAACGCATAATGATGGAAACACAGCTGGGATTGACCAAACACTGATCCACCGATTTGCAGTAATTTTGCAGGCTTTGTCCTGTAATGAACCTATTGATAAAAAAAAAATTTGGCAAATATGCCAGGGAAACTGCTGAGCATTTTGTGAAACTCTACGGGTGGTACTACATGCCAGCCACCGTTCATAAAATTTTAATTTACGGTAAAAAAAAAAAAATTCTAGAAAAGGCATTGGTACCCATAGGGCGGATGTCAGAGGACGCTCAGGAGGCTCGGAACAAAGACTTTCGGAAATTTAGGGAGCATAAATCTAGAAAAATCAATAGAAAAGCTAATAACGAAGACATAGTAAATAATATTTTGGAGTCTTCGGATCCACTGATATCTGCTCTACGGGTACCACTCGTTAAATAAAAAGGCGACGGACGGCCGGACGGCCGGACGGCCGGACGGCCGGCACCACAGACAAAGTCATGTCCGGCAAAGATCAAAAGTCAGTTTGACCCTAGGGGGTCTGGAAGACCCTTCCCCAAAAACCCGAATCCGACGGTAATACAATAACTTCTCTTTGAGAAAGTTAAAATGTGAAGAAAGACAGTTTATTTCCGGAAACAATAGAGCTTCAAAAATCCACAGATCAAAATCCAAGTTCAGCTGAAGATCGAATAGGTAAATAACGTTTTACTAAAAAATGAAATGTGTAGATAAATTTTGGCTTTCTTTTTTGTTTTATTTATACTCAGATTGTAATGAACCTAATGGTTTTATACAAATAAAGTAATTGAATATTGAATTGAATAAAAATAAATTTTAATTTAAAATTATTGCTACATTGTTTCCTCACATTAGTAAGTGTTTTTCAATGGAATTAAGTATGAAATTAAAAAAAAATTTGATAAATTATGACCATGTCCAATTATTTTCCTTGGTCGTTCCACTGTGCGCCGGTCCACCCTCTTCTTCGAATTCGTCTTCCAGACGTAGCTAATCTTTTTCTTCTCGCTTCTCGGGTGTTCGATTCAAATTTCGAATTCGCTTACAGATTCTTAGTTGATCCTCATTTCGGAGAGCATCCACGCAAAATCTTCCAGGCTCAATGCCTAATTTTTTAAAAAGATGGCACTTGCCTATCAAGCCATCATTGAATGCACTCACAGCACTGAAAGTGCCCGAAGAAAGGGTTTCCAGTGCTACAAATGTTCCCTTTGGGAGATACTTCCATATCACTATTAAAACTTTCATTGAAGTTTTGAGTCTTCCCATGGATGCATTTTTCCAGCAACTGCGGCTGAGTCATCTCTCGGAAGATTAGCCGCGTCCATGATCGGACTCGGGATGTGAAAATGTTTTTGGTGCTCGTATGGAATTCCTAAAACATTAGCAAATATGATATAAGTAGTTCATATAAAAGAAAAGTACCGTGTTTCTGTGCTTTTTTGAACTTGCACCAATCTTCCCCGCAAGTAATGGGACGGATTTTCGTCTGACGATCTAATGTGATAAAGCATAGACCAAATGGGAGCCCTGAGGTTGTTGGCATTACCAGCATTGGATCTTACCACATGGCCAAAGTACTCCTGGATTTTATTCTCTTTCCAGTCGGGCGAACGATTTCTCCCATTTAAGGACTGATTGTCCTCACCCTTCTCACCAGAGGCTTTCTTTGAGAAATTCCTCATCGATAGTGATAGTAAATTCGTCCATGATCGCTAGTATATCATAACTTCCTCAGATGAACGGACGGTAAAGTGACTACAAAAATTCAACCAAATAAAATTTTCCTGGAGGTCTTTGAGGAAGCCCTTTAAGTCGCCATCACCCTGAGAATAACTAAAATAAGAGATAAATCCCTGGACTAAAGTGTATTCAAAAATATTACCGCACTCCGTATTTCGGAGAATTTGAAAAAATTTCAGCAGCTCCAGCTGCCTCCATTCCTCCACTCGTACCCGCATAGTTGGCCAGGCAGGTATGAAGTTTTTAGTCTTCCTGGACATTTGCTTTAAGAAAATGAAGAAAAAAAAAAAAAAGGAATTTTTTCTAGACAATAATTCGCTAAGTAATATAGGTACACATTGAAAATGGTTTTTTTTTTTTTTTTAAATATGTATATTAAAAAATATTAAGTAAAAAAAAAAAAAAGCTGCCCATCTCAGATCTTCAACTTTTCGAATTTCTTCTCCACTGGTATCTCTACTGGTTCTTTTTTAATTGTCTCCATTAGCTTCTCTTTCTGGGCCATTTTTTCCTTCCGCCATTCCCCATAACGCATTTTGGGGGGAAGGGAATCCTCCCGAAACTCATAAATGTCATACTTGTGCAAATTTTCTTTATTCATATTTAAATTGTTTTAAATTATTTTAAAATTAGGAACATTATAATACATATAATAAAAGATTATATCTCTGAAATTCTCCTTTGGTAATTTTGTACTTCGGTCAGAAACGACTGCATTGGATCCTCTCCTAAAAAATTAAATTAGTATTATAATATAATATTATAATATTAAGCATTTTATTTGTGTAGCATTACAATTTTTTCACATGCATGGGAAAAAAAAATTATTAAATAAATAAATAAGTAGATAAATAAATAATTAAAATAAAGTAAAAGAAGAAAATGATTGAGAAGCATTATATTAAAAATATACATAGGTGTCATGCAAGCAAAAGCATTAAATAAATTTAAAAAAAAATTTATTTTAAAATTAGGAACATTATAATATGTATAATAAAAGATTATATCTCTGAAATTCTCCTTTGGTAATTTTGTACTTCGGTCAGAAACGACTGCATTGGATCTTCTAAAAAATAGAATTAACATTAGCATAGAATTAAAAATAAAAAATTAAAGTCGTTTTAGTTTATTATAGCCGTCGAAAAAATCACAGATGAGGGTCAAAATCTAGGTCTAAGCGAGGTATAAAATATAAATAATTAGTAATTAAGTAACAAGGGACTAGAATTTGTGGCAGCAAACGAAATAAACTAAAAAGTTATAAAAAACTAAAAGAGTAAAAAATATAAAATTTATAACAAATAAAATGATAATATATACATTGAGCGGTTGCATAAAGTACAATTTTAAATTATTTATCGTTCTTACATTTGCTCAACCTTAACTTCAAGCTGTCAAAAATAAAGCCACTTAGTCCTTTAGGAATAAATGAGGGATTTTTGATGAGTTTAACCAGTTCTAGGAGGGGAAGGGCTGGGAATTCAGGAATCGGGAACGGAGGTTGGAATGTGCTGGGCAGTCCGAAAGGAGGTGGAGCAGGTTGTCGGCTTCGGGGAGAACGCAGAGGGGACAACTTTCGGTGTGGATGAGGGTGCATTTCAGAGATGGGCTGTGACAGCTTTTTTCTGTCACAGGTCCGACCTGCTCCTGTTACTTTTTGAAACCTGTTACTTTTATCTGTGACTTTGTCACAGTTGTTCCTTGGAACCCCAACTCGGTTAGAACCGTCCCAAGTCCCAACCAGGGGGGAAGGAGTCAATGGATAGGAAAAGTTTCCCGTTTTAGTTCAAAAGTTGGAGACCCAAGCGCCAAAGCGCTAGTGTCGTCATTCATAAAGAAAAGAAGTCATAGCACACAAGAGAGACAGACAGTCTATCTCTCTTCTGTGGTCATGGTAGGGATAGGTTGGGGTAGGGTAGGGGATTTCCGGGGGGAGTCGACACCAGCACCCTATGTTCTAAAATCTGCACTTTAGGCGACCTTTTTTACTTGGGGAGACCGCCATCTGTATTATATATATAGATAATCTGTGGTCCCAACATCTGCTACTCCTTACACTCGTCTCTCTAAGCCGTCACTTGTCTATTGGAACCCGAGCGCGGGAATCGACAGCCTGCTCCCGGATGGCGACGATCCATTGTCTTGGTGGAGGGAAAATCCTCATAACTTCCCAATCATTTGAATTATTTCGCAAATCGTCAGAAAAAAGTTGTTCCCCTTGTCACTTCAGTCCCCTGTGAGAGGGTCTTCTCCAAAACGGGCCAACTGCTCTCAGATCGTCGGTCCCGGCTTTGCTCGGAAAATGTAAAAAAACTTATTTTTTTTTTTTTAAATTTTGAATAAAATAAAAATTCTAAAACTGTTTTTAGTTTATTTTATTCCTGAATTTTTTTTCCAGGACTTGCATAAAAAAAAAAAAAATCTTAATTTTATTTAAAAATAAAAAGTAGGTACGTAACAGTTAAATCACAAGTCATAGCCTGAGCCCCGAGGTGTGAAAAGAAAAAAAAATAGGTTAACTGCTCCAACATGCGACTGAGTCACTGAAGGAACAGGTGACGACATCGGTAGCATTGGTGACAAGACAAGATTTTGTTCTCGCCTGAGACCAACCTGTGACTGAGTACCTGTTACTTTTTGGTTGTCACAGTTTAGTGTCACTGCTACTCTCCTGTCACTGTGACAAAGTAACAGGTTGTTACATTCCAACCCATCCCTAGTGCATTTGAGGTTCCGGAATCTCAACCTAACTAACTTGGAACTGCCGGTTCTCAACTGTATCAATAATCTTTTTTCGGCAAGGGTGAGCGAAGTGTTTAAAAAATTGTTGTTGTGTTTAAAAAAGATGGGCCCAAAAAAGCTCTACATTTTGAAAAAAAAGCCGGACTCTGTGGCATCATTGGTTCTCGGGATATTCAGGTTTTTCTGAACCGAGAAAAACGGGATTTTCTCCAAAACCGTTGGGGTTTTCGACCTAAAATTAAGGGAAGTTATTAGGTACACCAAGAGGTATCTTTGGGTATTTTTCTCGGGCCAAACGGTTCAAGGGCATTTTACCATACCTTATCCCCCTCCATTAGAATATCATCTATATAATTTATACCATGAGTTCGATTCTGGCAATCATACGGTGCGCATGTCGTTTAATCGCTCTGTCTTACTTTTCAAATTCAACGGTTTAAAAGTGACCAAATTCCTTGAAAAGCGGTTTGTTAGAATCGCGAAAAAAAGGGCTTTTTCATCGTTATAAAATCTTTGATATAGAAAAATTTATTGAAGAATAATTCAGGAGTGAGTATTCGTCTTTTTTTCAAACGATTCCACATTTTTCACATAAAGAAAGATAAGAGTACCCCCTCTTTGAAACAAGTGAAGCGAGAGGGGACAAGGTCACAACTCGGGAGTCGCGTGTATTGTCATCTGGCACCCATCTCTTATCAAATCCCCTAAATATCTAGTAAATTGGAAAATATTTACTTTTATAAACAATTTTTTATTTTATCAGATCCTCTTTATCATGGACGAAAATACCATGAAAAAACTCCTTGATAATCTAAAAATCGAACTAAGAGGAGAAATAAAAAAAGACATCGAGGAAGTTTTAACTAAAAAAATTGAAGAAGCAGAAGGAAAAATAAATCTAAACTCGAAAAAAATAGACGAACAGGAAGAGAGAATTTTATTTTTGGAAAAGCAAAACCGAAGAAGGAACGTCATTGTCTATGGCATCGAAGAGGATGATACAATGAAAACTGCAAGCAACTTAGAAGCAAAAATAATGGAATTTTTGCAAGAGGCACTTAATATGGAAATTAAGCCCATTCACTTCGATCACATCAGACGAATAGGGAAAAGGACCGAAAGCAAGAAAAATAGACCTATTTTGGTGGCATTCAGTGCATTAAGAATCAAAAACGAAGTGATGAAACAAAAACATAAATTAAAAAACACTTCTTTTGCCATCAATGAAGACTTCCCCCCTCAGATCCTAGAAAAGCGGAAGGAACTCATCCCAAAAATGCTTAAGGAAAGGGAGGCCGGAAAATATGCGGTTATTAAGTATGACAAACTTATTGTCAAAGAAAACTCGCCCAATAGGGAGGAGATAAATTCAGCAAATTCCAAAAAAAGGACCAACGATGATAGAAGCCCGAAGAATAAGATCTCTCCTAAGGACAAGAAAAAACAAAAAGGTTTCCAACTGAAGGCACCTACATTACAGATTAATGAGAAACAGAGGGATGCGGAAACGTGACTAAGAAACGAGCACAACGGACGGATCACCGGAGACAACCCTTGCGAATCGGAAAATGACAAACGAACGGAAAAATCGAACCCACTGCCCAGTAAGACTGGCCAATCAGGGCAGCTTAGGCCAAAACCTCCCAAAAATATAATGATTGCATCATTCAATGTACGGACATTAAGAACTGAAGACAACCTACTAGAACTAGAAAATGCCTTAAAAGACTCTAAAGTCGACATAATGGGCGTTTCAGAGGTCCGGAGGGATGGGAACTCAATATTTCAAAGAAAGACTGGCTTTATATTCGCGTATTGCGGATGCAAAGGAGGCCTGAAGGGAGTCGGCTTTCTTATAAAACAAACGCTGAAACCAAAAATTATTGAATTTAAAGGAATATCGGAAAGACTAGCCATACTAAGAATGAAACTAGGAAGACAAAATGTACTCCATATTATTCAAGCTTACGCCCCGACTTCAGAATCCTCCGACGAAGAATACCACAAGTTCCTTTCTGATATAGAAATATCGTTAGAAGAGTCAAAAAGAAAAAGTAATGACAAAATTATAGTGATCGGAGACTTCAATGCACAGGTGGGAAAAAAAATAGCAGAAGAAGAACATGTAATCGGAAACCACGGATATAAAAGTAGAAATGAGAGAGGACAAAAACTCATCGACTTCTGCAATGGAAATGAATTGTTCATAATGAACACCTTTTTCAAGAAAAGAGACGGAAGGAAATGGACATGGATCTCACCAGATGGTAAAACGAAAAATGAAATAGACTATGTATTATCACCAGACAAGAAAGCGATTAAAAACTTGGACGTCAAAGCACACTTTCCATTCATAAGCGATCACAGACCAATATTCATAGAACTTAACCTACTGCACATTGAGAGGAGACATACACAACATGAAAACCAGAATATCTTTGTCTACTCGAAGGAAAATGTCGAAAAAATATTAAAAAATGCAAA
Organism: Orius laevigatus; assembly: GCA_018703685.1. Taxonomy (NCBI): domain Eukaryota; kingdom Metazoa; phylum Arthropoda; class Insecta; order Hemiptera; family Anthocoridae; genus Orius; species Orius laevigatus. The sequence continues at coordinate 134,734 of JAGWEN010000084.1, forward strand.
GGAAGGATGTCAAGCAATGGAAGGAATTGATACAACAAAAGTAGAAAACCTTTATGAGGAAATTATAAACGTAATTAAAAACGCATTCAAAGGAATTCCCCGAAAATCATTCGCCGCCAGTCCACTGTCCGAAAAAACGAAAGAATTGATTAAAGAAAGAGAAAAAATAAAAATAAAACCAAGGAAAACTCTGAAGGAAAGAATAGACTACAATGCAAAATGCAAAGTGGTGAGATACAATATCAGGAAAGACATAGAAGAAAGAAACAAAAAAATAATTGAAGAAGCCCTAGAGCAAAATTCCACAAAAAAAATGAAGAAAAAGATGAAAACGGCTACGACATGGACAACAGGCTTAAACAACGAACAAGGAGTACTAGAAGAAACAAGAACAGGCATACTGGAAGTCGCTACCAACTTTTACGAGAAATTATACCAAAGTTCAAGGAGAAGAGTTAACAAAAGGGAAAAATTACCACACCAAGGGGAGGAGTTTACAGAAGAAGAAATAGAATCATCGATGAAACAACTAAAAAATGAAAAAACTCCCGGATCAGACAACGTAACAAATGAAATGATAAAAATTACTTCAGAAGCGATGAAAACATGGTGGACAAAACTTTTCAACCTAATTATGAACAAGAAACAGATCCCTGCGGCTTGGAAACTTTCAGACATCATTTTGCTTTTCAAAAAAGGAGATCGGAAAGACATAAAGAATTACCGCCCTCTCAGTCTCACACAAACATCAAGCAGACTATTCGCCAAGTGCATTCTGGAAAAAATAAAGGAGATTCTAGAAGTGGAACAACCCCCGGAACAAGCAGGATTTAGACATAATTTTTCAACTATTGATCACATCCATACAGTAAACCAAATCATCGAGAAATGCATAGAATACAACACGAAAGTCTACCTAGCGTTTGTTGACTTTGAAAAGGCGTTCGACAATGTAGAACACAATTTCATGTTAAGCGCTTTGAAAGAGCAAAACTTACCTTCAAAATACATTAATATAATTGAAGAAATGTATGAAGAAACCAAAGCCCGAGTAAAATTAGAAAGGTGTGGGAAATATTTCGACCTAAGTAAAGGAGTAAAGCAGGGAGATCCATTATCCCCGACCCTCTTCAATGCGGCTCTTCAAAAGATATTTGAAACGATGAAATGGAAAGACAAAAAAAGATATGGCATCTGGATAGGAAAAGGACGGCTAACTCACCTAAGTTTCGCGGACGACATCATTTTATTTGCAGATTCGACAGAAAAAATAAGAGAAATGCTTAAGGAATTAGAAAAAAATAGTGGAGAAGCTGGACTGAAAATAAACCCAAAGAAAACGGTACTTATGACGAACGGGAAAACGGTAGAAATAAAAATCGGGAAAGAAAAGCTAGAGTGGGTCCCGGAAACGACTTATTTGGGGCAAATAATCAGTTTCGAAGAAAGAACAGAAAAGGAAATAGAAAGAAGAATTGCAAACTCTTGGAAAAAGTACTGGAGCCTGAAATCAATATTTAAAAATGAAAAAATCCCTCCAAAAAGCAAAGGAAAGATTTTTAATGCATGCGTGTCACCCTGCCTCACATATGGAGCTCAAACCTGGACACTAACACAAAAAAATCTTAATAGATTTCAAACCACCCAAAGATCGATGGAAAGAAGCATGATCGCCGTAAAAAGGAAAGACAAGAAAAGAAGCACAGAAATAAGGGAAAAGACTGGATGCCGCGATATAAAGGAGAGTATAAAACAATTGAAATGGAAATGGGCTGGACATATCATGAGGCAAGACAGCGAAAGATGGGCGAAGATAGCAACAGACTGGGTGCCTGAGTTTGGGAGCAGAAGAAGAGGAAAGCCAAGGATGAGATGGGAAGACGACATAAGGAACTTCGAAAAGAATTGGAGGAAAAAAGCGAAAAACAGAGAAGCATGGAAGATATTGGGAGAGGCCTATGCCCTGAAATGAAGGGCCTGATCTAAAAAGTAGAAAAACAGAAGAAAGAAGATTTTTTAAGTTTTTTATTTTTTATTTTTAAATAAATATCAACATAATATGTATCAAAAAAAAAAAAAAAAAAAACAAAGATCAATAAAGGCTTTATTTATTTATTTATTTATTTATTAATTTATACCATTCGGTTTGTAGTTTGCGAAATGGCCGACCCTCAATCGAGTTCCAATTAACGTATTTTGAGGCCTTTTGTTCGTGACAAAATCCTCATAAACGTCAAGCTGATTTATCTTGAGCCACGAAGCAAACTGTGGATGACTTTATATGCACTCACTATGTCCCATGTGGCATGTAGGGACTAGGTTTATGTGAAAAATTAAAGGTAAACTATATATATAAAATATTTACTTATTTTTCTAAAATATGTGATGGTTAGAGAGCGAATTTCGTGCAATTCATGTGTTCGTAAAATTCGAACCCGCATCAAGTTAAATTTTTCTTCAAATAAAAATTTTCAAGGTGAAAAGAGGTAGTAGGAAGGGTGTTTTTAAGTTAGAAGAAAAAGGGACTTTGAACCCACAATGAATGAAAATAGGATTACGTTGTTTACAAGAAGAATCCCTCCTTTCTCTCTTTTATTCTAGTTTCACTTTTGCTCTTTCCTCTCTCTCGCACACTTGGTAGAATTAAATTGTCTGATCCGCCTTAAAGAGGCCATAAAAAAAAAAGTTTGTCATTTTTCAATCAAAAACCATTGTTCGGCGTTAGCAAAATGTACATAGAATGATTTCTTTTTTCCCAAGTTCATTAGTTTTATTATCATTAAGTCACGATTTTCAACCATTTCAACCCTAACAGATTTTGATTTTTGCTATGAAGTGTTTTCAACCATGGCACTCATCTCAAAAGACCTTCCAGTCATGATTTCCCACTCAATATTTCCCTTCAATTTTTCCAATTTAAAAAAATTATTTTTATTATTATGGTAAAGGTACATAATAAAATAAAAGTAGAGATAATAAAATTTAAAATAAAAATTTATTAAAAAGGATATAACTTATAATATAAAAATACAAATGCTTTTTTTGATGATTTTGAAAATGCTGACTAACGTGCTCACTCCTACTGCGCTGTTATCTTGCCGCTGAAAAAAATAAAATAAACAAATAAATAAAAATTAATAAAATAAAATAAAATTAACACTTCGATTTTGGCTTTTGAAAGCTCATAAGACGCAGAATTTAATAATCTTTCTTTTTTACAGCTAAAATGCATTGTTTTTGCGCTAGATATCAAAAACTTAAAAAAAAGTGCCAAATTTGGCCGGTTTTTCAATATGGCGGACGAAGAACAGGAGGGGTTGTTTCCCCAAACTTGGATTCAGAATTAAACAATGGTCCTAAACAATATAAAATTAAAAAACTAGTAGTGCACCTTTTTTCAATTTGGGGCCGTTTTTTTCCATGTAGTTTTCTTGGTCTATGTATATCTATTTTATTATTTATTTTGATAAATAAAAGGCTTATTTATAGGAAAATATTTTAAGACTTACGATCACGTTTAGTCGGAGGCTCGGTGAGGAGTCGCCGCAAAATTTCTCCGGACGCCGGCCGGTAGTCTCCTTTAGACGCCGGCTTCGTCGACCACTGATCCCCTTTCTCCTTACAGCTTCTTCTGTCATTGTAGTCGAAAGAACTGAAATAAAGAGAGAAAAAAAAAGAAGTTTTAGTATTTATACAGCGTATAGCGCTATTTATACTAACAAAAAATGGAAAATTGGCACTAGGTAAATAATTTTCAAAATAAAAACCTAGATCCATATGTTTTGATGATGGTAGATTGTTGGGGGTTTCGGCTCCAGAGAAACACAATTTTTCTTTCAAAACATTTTATTGCACGACGTTTCGGCCGTTCTGACGGCCTTCATCAGGTGTAAACTACGAGATAATGATGTTATTAATTGTAAACATTTTTGACCAAACTTACGTGGTAACTGTACAGAGAATGTTTAAAAAACATGTATCAGACTAGACGTTGATCTTTTTAGACTAGAGGGGATCTGTGTCTCTGAGTATTCGAGTTGTCGTTGAGACTGTTAAAGAATATAATTTTAAGTAGTGGTAACTTTAGGTACAAGAGGTAACTTACTCTAGATCCATAGTTTCCATTCAAAATTAATATAATAGGTGGAGCGAGAGGAAAAAAAAAAAGCATCTTTACTTACCCCGATGGTGCAGACATTGTTTTAATTAGAAATTTGACGTTATAGGTCGGTTGTTGGAGACTAGAGTGAATTTCGAAATTGCGACCCTCCACTATTTATATAGGTACTGTCGCCTTCCTCTCAGCCATCGCTAACAATTTGTAATTCTACGTTTAATCCAAATAAAATAAAGGAGCAGGAGTTCAAGTGAGGAGGCCAGCCGGAGAGACGATTCCCCTTTTAGGTATAAGAATAGGAAAAAAGCAATCCCCGTTAGTTTAAGCGCTACCAAGCTGATTTTCGGTTTTTTGCCTATAAGTCCTAAACTAAGCGTTTTATGACAAAACACACTCTATTCAATATTGTAGGGCATACAATTTTCAACAATTTATAACTTAATAAATTTCCCCGTAACCTTACTGGTTATCGAGATACGCCCTATCAAAGTTTGAGAATTTCAAAAAACAGATGGGTTTAGGCCCTCTAACAGATAGTTTTGGCCCTCTAATAGGTTCAATTACATAGTTCAATTTGGCGTCTGATGGGTCATTTCTATGGTTAATGACCATAAATTTTGTCATGCTGGAACACCTGGGTGGAGGGGAGAGCAGAGACCAACCTCCCTTAGCATTTTCACCTAATGGTCCATTTGGGTCCCAATAACGTCATGTTTTTGAAGAGTGCCAATAAAAGCTTTCCCGGCACAACTTAAAAAACAATATAATCTTTTACATCAACTTTCGCTGGATAAGGTCCTTTTAACTGCTCTGTAGACTGCGCTAAATTAAATGTGTTTATTTTTTGATAGCAAAAAATATTTTTCCTTATTTTTCAATGGATCCTGCATATTACAAATTTTATTGACTTGAAGCCAACCTAATGACAGTGTGTTAGCCTATCTCGATTGACGACCCCAGACGCTCCCCACTCCCCGCACCGTCTAAATCTTGTGACAGCGATTACGACGCCGTTTTTTTAACCAATTTTGAAATTATTAACAGATTTGGAAACAGCTCGTCGTACCCTACAAAACGTGGTTTTTTTTTTTGAAAAAAGTTTTCCCGGAAAATTCGTTTCCCGATTTTCCGGAAGAAAATTTTTTTCGGAAAAAGTGCTCTCAGATCAGTCTTAGAGTTTTCCGAATCAAAGAGAATGCGCTTTTCAGAAAAACAAACGGACCATTTTTAGTGCCCAAAACGAGGAAAAAACGTTTTGACATCTTCCCTCTCTCTCTCGCACACTTAGTAGAATTTAATTGTCTGATCCGCCTTTAAAAAAAGAAAAAAAAACCGCTGGGGTGGTTGTTACGCCCCTGCTTGTAAGCATAAATAAATAAATTTAAAATCGATGTTCAGCGACGTTTTAATTTCAGTTCGACCTTCATTTCGCATTATGGGTTCCTCATTTATTAACGTGGAGAGAAAAATGACCCAGGTCAGTTTAGCGCTGAACATGGGTGATCCTGCATTTCACTTTATACGCTCCGTAATGTTAGCTACGGGTAACTTGAGGCCTCGAAATCGAAACATCATTATCACAATTTGGTACAACTTTCTGACCGTTCTTTACTTCATGTTTCCTTTTGGTGCTCTTCTGTACATTCTGCTTGAAAACAGCTCGTAAGTTGAGAGGATCTAGTTATCAGGATAACTTTTCGTAGATGGAATTACAAAATGGAATGCGTCCAGTATATAACGACCGGCATTCATATCATGTCGAAACATTTCAATATGATTTTCAACGGTAATAAAATAAAAACGTTTTTGGACGAGCTAGAACGACTTTGGAACGAAGCGAAAATCGTCCTCCCAAAAAAAAGCATCCAAGTTGAACAAAATACGGCCAAAATAATGAAAAGGATTTCATTATTTTATTTGTGTTATACAATTGTCTCTTGGTCAAATTTAGCTGTAACGACGATCATGGCTGATGAAGGAACAGGTATCGAATGTTGTAGCTAAAACTAAGCAGGAACTCATCCTATTCCCTTAACTGAGAAAATTTAAAAATGAAAAAATTGGGTCAATTTTAGAGAGGAAATACCTGATCAGACTGTGGGTACCGAGAGAAGGTAATTATTGGATAAATGTGATAGCCCAGTTTGCGATAGTGATGGGGACTCTAGCTTGCATTTCGTCGCACATAAACCTCGAATTCTACATCGCAGGTAAAGTCGAATTTGAACTGGAAGCCCTTTCGAAAATGATGGAAAACGCCGAAACGCCCCAAAGCTCCTCAAAAGCTTTTCGTTATCATGCAGACGTTTTGAAGTACGTCTACCACTCCCTTTTTGTCGTTACAACTTTACTTTTCCAGGCTTGTCACCGAAATTAATAAATTATTTTCCGGACAGTACGCCCTCGAAATAATCTTATCATCCGTCCAAATCGGACTGAGAATATACGCGACGATTAACGTATTTTTATGTTTTTTATTTTTTTTATTTTTTGTAATATTTTTTCAGATTATTAGAGAAGGGAGTCCGGATTTGATGCTTTCTATTTTCACTGCTGTTTTGATCCTAATTGCTCCCTTCAGTGTATGCTACCTTGGAAACTGCATCGTTACTCAAGTAAAACTTCCAAAGTCCTCCCCCACTAATTCCCCCATTTTTTCAAACTCGTATCTTTTATTCCCATTAACTCCCCCATATCAACAACTATCCATACCCCCTAATAAACCCGATTTTTCAGGGGGATAATCTTCAAAGGTCGATTTATAGCAATCAATGGTACAAGAAGACACCTAAAGAAAGAAATGATCTCGTCGTCGCCCAAACAATGGCGAATAAACCCGTCACAATTAATTATCGCAAATTCATCTTTTTCTCCTACCAGGAATATTTGCAAGTAAGAGCATTTTTCAAATTCAGAGACAGAATTCGTCTCAAAACAGCGACTTTTCCGGTCCCTGAGAAAAGATCGACTTGAAATTTTTAGGGGTTCTTATCACAATAAAGAAGATCTGTGACACAAGTTGATCGATTCACATGGATCTTTTTCACGTTTTGGGCAGATTTGAAATTTTTTTTCCAGCTTCTTCAGGCTTCATATTCGTACGTCATGTTGACGTTAGCCGTGATCGATTAAAAATGAAGATTTCCTACTCTACGAGACCTATGACAGCTTTAAGTATTTCGTTAACGATTATGCGTTTTCATTCGTTAGATAGTGCTGAGTGTTTTTTCACCCCGAGAATCGCTAATGAGGAGTGCTTAGTTTTCAAGTTCCTGTGGCTTGATTTTTCTTTGCTTTTACTTCTCAGCACCACTCTTCTCACCAGAGAGCACGTACTGGACCTAAAGCGCGGATCCCTGAAGAAAGAAGAAAAACCGACGGCCACATGTTGGTGAGCTCCAATCAAGGCTGGCAATGAATTTGCATTTACACTGCTTCCCACCATAGAATGGGAGCTACCATCAAAAATATCTAATATGTCTAATTTATTCAATATGTTCACTTTTAAAATAAAATTTTAATCATTTGAGATTTTTTTTCTATTGAGTTTCTGATATCCTAAATGGCCAATGTTCCCAATTGTGAACATCAAAAAAAAGTTAGAAGTCTAAAAATTGGTGTTAAGAACAATGAATTAAGAAAAAATAAAAGTGAATTAAGAACAAGATCACCTTGAAGAAATGAAAGAAAAGAAGTAGAAACCAACCAAAAGAATTAAACGTTTTTAATTCCCGAACAGCACACCATAGTCCTTTCCCGATTTATATTTCTTTCCCGTAATCTGAAGCGGGAAAATAAAGAATATATTATTAAAAAAAAAAAAAATGTTGAAGCAAAACTTTCAATTAAAAAATAAAAAATTTTAAGTAATTAAATAAATATTTACCAAAGAGAACTCGAATTATGACTTACTCAGCATTGTTCGAATCCTTGATTCGTTATGGAATGGGAGTGAGGCAAAGGGGTATATAAATGACACATAAAATACAAAAAAGAGCTTTGGAATGCGCTGTTGGGTTTAGGGATGATAATAAGAATGTAATTCGTTAGGTCCTAAACAATTTTATGTTTTAAAATTAATTTTTTATTTAATTGGTAATTACAAGGATTACGCAATAAAAAAAAAAAAAATGATTTGGGAACAAGAAGGAATGAAATTTATAGAATACCTCAAGTAAATAATTATGGAAAACGATGCAAAATATATGTTGCAGCTAAAATAGTCAATGCCATACCGAAAAATTTAATAATTAAGAAAAAATCAAAAATGTACAAAGATGAACTTAAAAAAAATGGTTAAAAGAAAGGGATGTAAATAGTTTAATGGAATAAAGTGGGGGAAAAAATAATAATAATTAAAAAAAGGCAGTTGGTTACCCAAAAAAAAAAAAAAAAAAAAAAAAAAAATTGTAAAAAATTCATTTGTAAAAATTTGTAAGGATGGATAAATTTGTTAGTTGAAGATGTGTTAAAATCAAAATAAATTGTGAAAAAGTAGTTCTAAGCAAAATGAACCAGCCGAAGATAAAGAAACCGTAAATAGAACAATAACAAGTGTATCCTATCCCAATATTGACCTTTGATCATGCCTTAAGCCTTCCTCTGCCCCCCGCTCCGTCACCACCACCTCCTTCCAGCCCAGCGAGCTGCGAGAGTCCACTGTCCAGTCCTACGAAAGAGACGGTGCCGTAAACATGAAAAACGCCCCGTTCTAGCTTTTCTATTATATTTTCTATTCAACATTATTTGGAAGACTGGGGGGCCTCTGATGACCGTTGGTCTTCGTCGAGATGGTCCGGTGAGGAGTGCCCTAAGGATATCTCCTGTAGCTGGCTCGTAGGCCTCGTCTTTTCTGACCGTCAGAATGCACGTTTCCCTTTTAAGAATAATCGAAAGATCTGAAAGAAAGAAAGTCAAAACGCTCTAAAATTTAAGCTGAACTTTATTGTTCAAAAAGAGGACTTCCGCAGACATGGAAAACAAGGAAAAATCGGTTTACCTCCACCTGTTGAAATTGGTGATCTTTACCTAACCTAAAATTTTTTTAAAAAGGCTAAATTTAATAATGTTAAGGTTTTAGGGGGGTAACAATCACTCTTAAGACTTTAACTTGAGTTTTATTTTATTGAGCTGAAGCGTGGTCAGGTATTAACATTTTAAGTATGAGGGAGGTTACAATACAAGTTGGTAATGACCAACTGTAATGACAGTGGTACCAACCATTTTATGCAATAATTAGTTACTTTAACAAATAACACATGTTGAAAGTTTTCAAAGAGCTTAGAATACACTGGAGGGGACATTCCTTATCATTTCTTGAAGGAAGAGTTGAGGACGAATGGGGGATGAGTCTCTACCTGGTAGGTCAAGCCCTAACTAACAACCTAAGCTAAGAATAAGTCATTTTAGAACTCACTTATTTTGCTCTCAAATCATAACCATAATAGCCAATTGGGACAACTTTCAAAATATTAGTCATTTAAATACCTTTCAAAGGAATCTAGTTTAGTTTCTATGGGACAAATAGTTATGGCGAGAAAGGAAAAAAAATTCGAAGCACAGAACAAGGGAAAATTTAGTTTTCTTTTAAAAATCCTTCCCTTAATATCTTACACTGCTGACGAGAAATGAACCATGAAGTCAACACCAAATCAGCATCAGCTCTTCTTCCAATGTCGAACTAAAACATTAAATCCGACTGGACGACTAATGCATAAAGGTACTGAATTTTGTTTTACGTTTGATTCAGGTTCTGAATGTTCTCTTATGAAAGACTCGGTTCAGTCTGATTTTTCTGGACCAATTTTTAAAACCCCTGTCATATTGAGTGGCATAGGTCAAGCCAAAATCACGAGTGAGACTCAGATAGTAGCTGAGGTAGTGATAGATGACCTACAACTGCGAAACAAACTTGCGAATATTTGACGGTCACGGGGAAATCTGCGAAGGGAAATCACGGGAAAAGGTAAAGGATTGGAAGGAACCGTGAAACAAATAAAACGTTGTCAGTGGGTGACACTTGAACCGTGGTCAAAATAAAAATTCAATAAACTCAAAAATTAGCTTAATAAAAATTCAATAAACTCAAAAATTAGCTTAAAAATGAAACGAGTAAAAGACCGGACATGTGGTCTTTTTCAATTCCTTTTTGCATCTGCCCCTCTCTTCACTCCGACCCCCGCTAACGCATGCGCGGTTCCGCCCCCCACGAACCCCAAAGGCCCGAACACAGATGTATCTCCAGTTTCTCCAGTTCTTGATGCTTCAACTCCCAACACCAAAACTCCCGTCAATAAACTTCGAGAGTCAATAGAGTCAATAAACTTGCATTGAAGTTTATTGACGGGAGTTTTGGTGTTGGGAGTTGAAGCATCAAGAACTGGAGAAACTGGAGATACATCTGTCTCCATCGATACTGAAGGCACATCTTGAAGGTGAACCTCACCAATGGTTTTTTCGTCCTGCTTTTGCACCGGTAATTTGGGAACGATCATTGAAATTAAAACAATAGGCTAACTTAACAATTCACGATTTAATATCACAAAACTGATGGATTACAAAAAAGGGGTCTTTTTATTAAGAAAGATTTACAATAGATTTGAAACAAAAAAAAAAGAAACAAGACTCCGAGCTCCCTCTTTGTGACCATTCAGGACGGCGTCTCTCGGCAGACTTCCATTCCCTAGCTCTGTCACGGGGGTGAACGGATGTACCATCAGCTAGAGCGAGCTAGTGTTCTTCCCTTGCTTCCCTTGGTCCTGTCCTGTGCTGCTGCGTCGTCATACATGACGTACTTATTTACATATTAAAAAATTAAACTTTTTCATCTTACTAAGATGTACATTTCACTGTCCATGAAATGAAGGAAAATATTTCAACGTTAAGTCGGAGGCGCCGCAAAATTTCTCCGGACGCTGGCCGGTAGTCGTCTTTGGACACCGGCTTCGTCGACCACTGATCCCCTTTCTCCTTACAGCAATTATTAATTACTGTTGCCCATTTAAAGCGCCTCCTGTTATAAAATGTCGGCCGATTAGTTGACTTCCCACTAATCGACACCACACATTCACAGTGCGCACCTGGTGCCGTGTCCCGACATGCGGATTCTCCTCAGCCCACGTTCGGAAATTCCAGCGATTGAACATGCCGTTCTTCGTAAAGGTGGACTCATCGGTCCAAAGTACAAGAAATCCGGGCGTTCTTCAATAAAAGATGCCATTACGGCTACGAAATGGAGTTGACGATCTTCATCGCCTAACCTCAAACCTTGGGCTACATGGCATCGAAACGGATAAAAGTTGTATCTTAAAAACTCAGAAACCGTCGTAGTAGGAACTGCCTACTGGTATTTCTCAACGAGGAATTCGGATTTTCTCGGACATACGTTTAATTCGTTGTCAAAAGTCCGAACGAATCGACGTCGGCCTCCATGGAAGGTAATGGCAGCATTACCAGTATGTCGAAATCGTCTCACAGCTCTTAATTTAAAAAAAAAAGTTATTAGTAGGACAGTTCGCAGGTACGATCTCAGGTAAAAAAATTATTACCTGATCTTGAGTGAATAATTGCTTGAGCTAGGGTTAATAACTAAAAATGAAGTTAATAAATAGCTTCATATATTTGTCCTTGACTTTTTAATCATAGTTATTCCGAACTCGTACTTGTACTAAAAAAAAAAAGTGTAAATAAATAGAAAATTGTAGCAATTGTCCTACCTACTTCTTGTAGACCACAAGTTTTGATGCAACTTTAAGCATATAACACGGCGAAATTTGACCGTTGATATATTCAATTTTCTGTTCATTCAATATTCTCTGTATACTGTAAGAAAACAAGTATGTTTTTTTAGGAATAACTATGTATTGTAATTTGTAACTAAATAATAATATAATACAGTAGAACCTGGCTTAGTGAGACACTGGGGTACTGAGAATCTTGTGATTTACGATAATTCCGGCCTCAATCCTGACGTCATGCAAAGATTAACATACTAATTGTGTCACATGTACTTCAACTGGAGTGTAAGTAATTCAAATTCTTCAAAGGAAAAACCAATTATCTATTACTAAAACTTATTTATTTCTATTTTTCCAGGGTACTGTAAGGGTTCCGGCGCCATGCTCATAAATTGGCATTCCTGGTTGGTCAGCACATCCATGGCCAACCTTCGACCTCCCTTGATGAGCTCCTCTACTTCTTGTAAGATGGAGAATTTTCTGATTTCTGGATTCGACCCCCTCTCTTCGTTAAACGGAATATTTCTTTTGAAAAAAATTTTTATTGAAATTTCCTCTTTTTTATTATATTTTAACTATAATTTTATCGTTCTTATAATAGAATTTTTCCTTTGATTTCAATTTTAAATAAGCAGTTAATTAACCTTAAGTTTGAATATAATTATTTTAAATAAAAATTTGATCCACATTTATCTTTTCTATTATAAGATAAAAACTAGCTTCAAATTATTTTCGTTTTAAGTATACAATCTTAGTTTACTTTTATCTCGATTTGTACATATATTAATTTCCGCTTACCGGTGGTATCAAATTTGTCGAAATTTTTCCTGGGCATATTTTTTCGGGAACTTCCATCTAATAGAATCAGTGTTTTGACGAAGGCACGTGTAAAAAAATCCATCGTGGAACAATTTTTTTTTGCTGCCTCTTAGATATTGTTAGCATTGCAAGTAAGGAAGAAATGAAATAAAGGAATGAAGTGTTGATTGCTAGTTTTTATTAATACCATTCAAGTTACAAAATCAATACAATTAGAAAAATATTTTTTTCTTAATAAACAAAAACAAAACAAGGCATATTAAAACGTGATTTCATCGTACGAAACGTCCGGGTGAAACCTAAGAGGCGTTTTCGAAATTTCTCAATAACATTTCATCTCAATTCTCAATCCTCTTTTATCAAAATCAATTTGATCAATTAGAAATATTATTAATTAATTGAAAATAGCACTACGATAAAAAAAACCAATAGATTTAGTGCCCGTTGAAATCAACATTTCGGGTGGGAAATTCGAATTTTAGTTTTTTGCGTTTCCTGAAAAGTTACGTTTTTCAGACTAAAGTCCCCTTTTCTCGTGAACTAGTAAACTTTTTTGAGATCTGTTTTTTTTTTCTCGATATTTAGAGGAATAATAAGGCTACATTTTGAATTGAAAACATTTTTGAAATTCGGTGTATTTATTTTTAAAAAAAGTTTTACCTAAAAAATTTTTAAAAAACGTTTTTTGATCAGCTGTAACTTTTTTCCAAATCGAAGGGCCGTAAAACTGTTAATTCAAAATAAAGTCCTATCCTTCATGAAAACGTGTGAAAAATTTCGTTAGGATTGATGCAGCCGTTTCCGAGAAAAAAAGGACACAAAAAGTGCCATTTTAGGGTTAAAATCAGCCGGTACCCAAGCCCCTTAAGCGACGTAAGTCGTAACTGTCGTTTCACTTAAAAAATTTAACATTACGTCCAAATTTAACCGTTTTTTTTTTTTTTTTTTTTTTAAATTAAAATCTCATAATAATCAGTGATTAATATATGATTTTTATATATTTATATTAATCACATAAATGCTTTATTCTTTTTAATTTCCGCTTATTTTTCACTTTACGGCTATTCGAACGGCTTTGTAACGGCCGAATTTCAACGGGTGTTTCTCGGGATTTGAAAAATGAACCCACGGATAAGACATACCGGGTGACGAAAGCTCATCCCAGGCGTCTGAGCATTCGGAATCGAAGGAGTGTTCCGATTCATAATCCGAAGATGAAGAATCCAGCAGACGAAGAAGTTTTCGACGAAGCGCTCTCTTCGATTTCAAAGACGCGGACATTCTGGAAATGCCGTATGTAACATCCCATTATTACTGTATAATTTTTTCATTCATTTTTTTCCTTCGAGGATCGGTGCTACTAACTAAAATAAGCTTCCCTGCCAAATTTCAGCAGAATTCAGAAGAATTTTCTTTGGTATTTCGTTATAAGGAGATGGTAGTCTCTAGGCGGCCAAGCATCCCCTTGTATCACAACTTCTTGCAGCAACGGAGCTCGCAGATGAGACAGAAGGTCGCACTTTATTATCAAGTGTTCCCACGTTTGTGGCTCTTCACCACATTCACACGTGCCATCGCTGATGATGCGAAATCTTGAGAGGTAGGCCTTGCATTCCCCATGCTCTGAGAGTGCCATGGTTAATCTTGGCGTCATAGGCGTATCCATCTTTTTCCTAGATTCAACCGTCGGGAAGAACCTTATTGTCGCCAACCCTTTCGTAGCCTCCAGCCATTCCTTTCCCCATCGAATCATCGTAGACTGACGAATCTGCCTCTTTACATAAGAAAGTGGCACCACAGCGTATGAGATCGGCAAATCCTCTGCTTGGGCGGCACTCTTTGCGTAGCCGTCGACTAGCTCGTTTCCGTAGTTTCCATTATGGGCCTTGACCCAGGTCAAAGTTACCATAGCTTCCGGATAGAGTTCAATGGTTCCAAGGACTTCTCTAATTTTCATTGGTGCAACCATGAACAGACAAATCGTTCCTACAACAACGGCAAGCCATTCCAACGTCTGGCTCCAGCCACCCTTAGAGAATTGCTCATCGCTCGAGATTTATGAAAGACTGTGGGGATTCTATGACTGGGATAAGAGAGGATGGATAAAAATTACTAAAATAGTTAGGGCATCGAGAACCATTGGTCACCATAACGGAGGGCAAAGACATAGCGTGAACATGAATTAAAGGCCATTTGTTAACTGTGAGTTGAGGACGAGTCAAGGGAGTTCATTATTGTTTTTAACTATTAACTACTGTAATTGTTATTATTTTAATAAAAGGCCAAGCAGACATATGCCTTCCTCCACTCCTGTTTATTGATGAATGAAAAGATTCTATAAAATTGTTGTTTTCAGAATGGTACACCTAGTAAGTTAAGTTTTCTCTAGCACGTGTTTGAAGCCCTAGCTTCACTACCCTTCTCCATATGCTCTGTGGGGGAAAAGCCATGTTCAGAGTATGAAAAAATTATATACAAACAAACCTGAGTGAAATGGAAATAGCACCCTTGGTGGTTTGCATTTGGAAAGATGTGATGGATGGAGTTAATTAAAGCTGTCTCAAAATCGGTTATGAAGGTTATGTTGCTCCAGTTCAGATCTAGTTTTTGTTTAGATAAGACAGTACAGCAGAGTACTGTTCTTCTCTTTTTTTCTCCATCAATGCATGCAACACAGGGAAAGCAACATACAGTAGAACCCCGATTATCCGAGGTCCGATTTCGCGATTATCCGAGGCAAATATTTCATCCGATGTTGTCGGATTATCCGAGTATTGGACCTCGGTTAATTTTTTTTAATCCGATTTTTTCGTTTTACATATTTTATTTTATATAAGAATAAAATATTATTTCACACGCAAACATGGGAGAGAAAAAAAGACTGTTTGAAAGGATGTAGCTCCCTCTTTTCTTAGAACTCCCAAATCCCTTGCTTCATTTTCACTTTATTTTTTTTTTGTCTTCTTAGTAATTTCCCGATCACACTTGTATTTTCTAAGAACTCTAATTTTGAATCTAATTCGATGCTTTTCTCACGTGAATCACTCAGTTTCTCGTTTTATTTGGTCCTGAGTGGTTGTTTCATTTACCTAAAATGTCGGAAAAACGAAAACGTGTGGTTGTTTCAATCGAAAAAAAATTGGAAGCTATAAATAGGGCTGATAAAGGAGAGCTATTACGGAACATTATGGAAGAACGAAGGATTATGGGGTTTCAGAAAACACGGTTGGTGATTGGCGTCGTAATAGAAAAAAAATAGAAGAATACGCATCTCAGACGTCGTCATCGCAAGTTTCTGATCGCAAGTCGATGAAAACGTCGGAATTTCCAAAAACCCAGGAAGCTGTGTACGTTTGGTTCACTCAGCAACGAGACAAAGGTATTATTATTATTATTATTTATTTTTATTGCATTATTTTTATAATGCATTTATTGCAGGTATGCCAATGTCAGGACCTATAATTAAAGAAAAAGCAAAGATTTTGAACTGCAAATTTCCTGAAGAATCAGTATCTTTCAAAGCCAGCGATGGATGGCTTCACAGATGGAAGACGAGGTACGGAATTCGCCAGCTAAATTTTTCGGGTGAAAAATTATCTGCTGATCAAGAAGCTGCGAATGATTTTCTTGAAGAGATATCACAATTGATTGAAACTGAAAATTTTACTGAAGATCAAATCTATAATTGTGATGAGACCGGTTTAAATTTCAAAATGATGCCTACAAAAACACTGGCGTCTGAATCAGAAAAAAACGTTTCTGGAATGAAAAAAACAAAAAACAAAGAAAGACTGACAATCCTTACTTGTGCCAATGCTTCTGGAAATCATCGTCTTCCCTTAATGGTCATTGGAAAATCTGCAAAACCTCGAGCCCTGAAAAATATCAAACCAAGTGCACTCCCAGTTTATTACAGAAACCAGAAAAGCGCCTGGATGAACACAGAACTGTTCCTAAATTGGTTTTTAGAGGAATTTGTACCGAAGGTAACAAAATATCTTGCATCCAAAAATCTTCCCAAAAAAGCCCTCCTTCTGCTTGACAACGCTCCTTCTCATCCATGTGAAGATACACTGCGAAGTGATCACATCATCGTCAAATTTTTACCACCTAACGTCACATCCTTAATACAACCCATGGATCAAGGAGTAATAGAATCCTTCAAACGACGTTACCGGAAATTGTTACTGCAAAACATTCTTCTTCACAATGAGACTGACGAATATGATATCGTAACATGCATAAAAGATATTAGCATCAAAAAAGCGATCTACTGGTCTGCAGAAGCTTGGGAATCAGTGCAATCCGAAACTCTAAGAAGGTCATGGAACAAAATCCTTAAAAATATTAGGACTGAAGAGAAGATCAATCCACCTGAGACGCCCGAAGACCTTGCCTCCATTTCCATGCAAATCCCTAGTTTTGAAGGAATTACTAAAGAAGATCTAGACCATTGGGCATTAGCAGACGAAGAAGAACAAAATTTGGATGACGAGGAAATTGCTAAATTAGTTGAAAAAAAGAGCGGCGATTCCTCCGAGTCAGAGCTGGAAGACGATTCCACAACTAAAAACATCAGTTTTGAAGAGGGTTTTAGGTCGCTAAGTACTGCGCTTCAATTTGTAAAGGAACAACCGACAGCAACTGGACAAGATATCCTGACCATAAAACGATGGCGTGATTATGCAGCGAAGATGCGCTTTGCCAACAAGAAACAAAGTACGATCACCGATTTTTTCAAATAGATTTACATACCTGTAATAAAATAATGTACCTGTAAATGATTTTAAATATGTACATATTAAATACATACATACAACATAAGATAAAATATTGTTTATATTTATGTAATATACATATACACCTTTAAAAAATGAATTTTTAAAAACTTTCAATTATCCGATATTTTCAATTAACCGAGGTGGGTATGGTCCCGACGACCTCGGATAATCGGGGTTCTACTGTATTGGACATTTATACAACTCTATCATGAATAAAACAATTACATATATATAGGAAGAAAAAATACGATGAAAGTTCTAATGAAGAAGCATGCCTTCGGTGTTACCTTCGAGGGGTGTCCGAGAGCAGAGGTCAGTCAACAGCTTCGAGTTATTCTTCTTTCCCTTTGATTAGGATTTTCACTCTCGGTTACCGTTGTACTTGGTTCGGAGTTGCAGAGAGGACACCGAACATCAAGATTAGCTCTATTTAGGAGAGGAGTTTAGGAAGAGGGCCTCACACCTTAATTTAACGAGCAAACGGGCAGAAAATTGGGATTCTATTTTTGGGGTTTGAAGGGATAAATTAACAGGAGAGAGAGACAAGTCAAGTTCTTTGTATAAGCAAAATCGATCTGAGCTGAGTACATGTAGAGGTCATGGTATTCCGAACGGATTACAGAGGCTAAGGAGGAATATTGGGCTAGCCATTGATCCACGTTATTAAGGGAAAAGGTGAAGTTAGTGCGACAGGATAGTGCGAGCTCATTCAAGGATGAAAACCAAGACAAATTTGAACGAATAATAACAATTGCAGATATTTTAGGGAGACGGTGATCAGGAAGGTTGAGGGTGCGGTGTAGGTAGGACAAATGGAGTTTCAATGTAAAAAAGAAGAGAGGGTCTACTGCTGTTTCCAGATATATCATGAAGTTTGGCGTGAACGAGGAGAGGTGAAGAATTTTCCTTAAGAAGTACCGGTGAAAGGTTTCTAATAGGTCGAATTTTTGGCAACCCCAGGCCTGACAAGCATAACAAAGCATTGAGCGGCATACTGATAAGAAGAGTTTATACTTGCAGTTAGGAGTAATATTGTAATTCGAAAGGAGATTATTCCAGATGGTGTTCACCGCAAATTTAGACGCCTGTACTTTCTTTTTCAAATGAACTTGAGAAACATCATGTGATTGGTATTTTTGTTGACTTCAGTAAGGCATTTGACCTAGTTGACCACAAACTACTGATTGGAAAAATGGAGGGCTATGGTATCCGAGGTATAGCACTGCAATGGTTTGAGTCCTATCTCTCTGACAGGACCCAGTTCGTTAAAGTTAACAATGTGGTATCTGATGGACGAACAGTTACCTCTGGAGTCCCTCAAGGTTCGATTCTCGGACCTTTGCTGTTTAATCTATTCATTCATGGGTTGGTTAAACATGGACTCACTTTATGTTAGACGTATTGCTGCAGATATGTCCTTCATCTGGAGGATTCTCAACGGCGCAATCGACTGTCCTGCCTTGATGAGCAAAATCTCTCTTTCGGTTCCTCAGAGGTCTTTACGACATCACGATTTATTCTTTGTCCCTCGGTATAGAACTGATTACTTGATTAATTCGCCTATACCGAGGGCACTTAAGGAATTAAATCGCTATGCCGGTGAATGTGACATTTTTTTTGACTCTTTGTATCGTTTCAGGAAATCATTTATGGAGTCGTTAAGCCAAGTCTCTCTACCAGACTAGTGGAGTTTTTTTTTTTAAGTTAAAATTTTGTTTGTTTTTTTGTTAAGGTAATTTTTCTCTGTTTGCCTTTTCCTGACTACTCCTGAACTGGACGTTCTGGTCTGTAGGAGTTGTAATAAATAAATAAATTAATGATTTGACGCACTCGCTGCCTGAAGGTCAAGTTTATTTATATGCTGATGATGTCACGATAATTATCAGAGGCAAAAGTGCCAATGAAATCCATCATAAACTGCACACTGTTTTAAATTCTCTTGGATCCTGGGTAACCGCTAATGGCCTAAAAGTAAACCTTAAAAAGACTGTTATAGTCAATTTTAGTTGCTCTAAAACTAGTTTTTCGAACGAAACCTTTCTTGTTGAGCAATCATAACATCAATTTTGTGACATCGACTCGTCTACTAGGCGTCATTATCCACAGCAATCTAACATGGGGCGACCATGTGGATGAAATTTGTAAAAAACTTAACCGTGTAATTTATGCAATCAGGGTCCTAAGAAACACGAATAGCAGAGCCTTGTTAAAGACAGTCTACCACAGTTGTTTCCAGTCTATAGCCACCTATGGCATTGATTTCTGGGGTGGATCTTAAGATCATCAGATTGCTATGTGACTTAGGGCCTAGGGATTCCTGTCGAAATCATTTTAAAACACTTAATCTCGTTCCTCTTCCATCTCTTTATATCATTCAAGTATGCAAATTATTTAAAAAAAACACACGTCCGATTTCACACACAACACTCACATTCACCAACACAACACTAGACAGGCTGGGGATTTCCACCTCTACAGACCCCCTAACACTAAGATAGCAGCCTCCCCTTACCCACCTGGGACTAAAAATATTCAATGCTCTTCCCATCCACATTAAAGGCGAAACTGTTTTTAAAAATTTCAATGAGTTGCTCGAGAGTTGGATCAAAGAAAAATCCTTTTACTCTATTAATGAATTTTTTACAAAAAATGATACATAGTTTTTTTTAATAATATTCTAAATTTCTTTAATTTTTAACTCTTTGGTTTTTTCTTGTATTGTATTTATCATTGTTTGTTTCTTTGTAATCTTTGACGTATTGATAAGCATTTGCGTTGTTCCAATAAAGTGTTTTTGAAATTTGATTTGATTTGATTTGATTGCCATGCCACCTTCAGAAACTAACACTAATAAACAGGCGCCCCTAATTCAAAGTCTTCAGGAATTTGAGAAAAACTTATGTTTTATTTTTATTTTTTAAATATATTATTTATTTTTTATGCTTCTTCTAAATTTGCGCACCTACAACCTCTTGGTTTAAAATTTTCATAGAACAACCTCTTGGTAATAAAGCTCTATATATAATAAATTTTAAAAAAGCTTTAAAAATTTTCATAGTAGAATTTCCATATAACATGAAAAAATTTTTCGGCTTTTTCGACTCCTCACCCGTTTTTTGAGAATACTTGATTGAAGGTTTTATTTGCCTTTTATTATGGGTATATTCGTACCTATTGCTATATTTTGATTGTTTATTGACTTTAATTTTCGCGGTTAAAACTAACCCCTCCTTACATCAAAATAAATCTTGATCAAGATAAATCCTTCCCGACATTTTGTTTAATTATTTGGAAGAAATAAAAAAAAGGTTAAGTATCGGATTATTTTTTAGTTTAATTAATAAAAATTGGAGCGAAAGAATAAAATATATGTCGTGGTGTGACGACAAGTCTTTGGTTAAATGGACGGGAAACACGTGCTTTCATGTCGTCATATGCTCGCATTCTTGCTTTTCCCAAAAGTTACTTCAAATGACAAGAGAAAAGGGCGGCCGCTCGCCTTTGATAAGGACGAAGCCGGAGTTGGTGTCAGTGCCCACCAGGTGAACGGCCGGTTGAAGACCTGGTGGAAACTGGGTCGCCATTGTTTTTTATCAAGTGCGACTGAAGACACGTGGGTTTTCACTTTGATCTGTTTTGGGTGATCTTGGATCTTTCTTGGTTTATCTTTTAGTTTAAAAGTGATAGTGGGAAAAGTAAGGAAGTGAACTAGCCCGTTTCCATTGCCTGGACCATTTATCATGTCGGACAACGTCGATTAAGCCGTCACCGGCTCCGCCTCCGAGGCTGAGGTTTGCCCTGTGGCTCTTGGGCTTATTTAAGCCAACATCAGAAGTGAGGATAGAACCTATTGCCTGCAACTGTTGGAAGAAATAAATATAGAAACAGAAATCTGGGTGAGTTCGTTCCAACTTTCATTTTGTCATGTTTTAGCTTCTTTGTTGAACGGTTATGTTCTCAAATCAAACAATTTTTGCTCTATAATTAGTTGTTTTATGATCAAGAATCGAATTAAAACATTATGGTTCGATCTTGGTTGTGATTTTAAATATTGCGTCTTAATTTGTAAAGTTGAGTGACGTCATCTTTGTTTTGTTTACGTGCTCTCATATCGTAGATCTTAATTTCCGAGGTGGAAAATATGGATGAAAAAGTACCCTTAGGCAGGTATATCTAGGGTTTGAAGTATTTTTTTAATTTTATTGTCACAAAGTGTTCAGGGTTTGTCAAAAGTTGATTCGGTAAAATTTTGGTTTTTGGACCACGAACCAGTTACTTTAAAACAGCTGATCCGGAGCAGCTCTTGTGCATGATACCATGTCTCTTTTCGTTTTTGTAAGCGATTTTAACTTCTCATTTGATTTTAAAGCAGTGTAGGTACATGCTTGACTTTTGATTGGGGGATTTAATCATTAAGGTATGGGCTACAGTCCGATTGCTATAGGACATGGATGTTGGCCCAAGAATTTATTAACGGCGATTTCTACTATAACCGTCCTGAGCCCGAACCTGCAGAAGTGGACCCCTATGAAGCCTTCCGTCCGCCATGGCAGTTCGACATCAACTTGCATGGCCAAGCCGACCTACCTCCGATTCCAGCTCTACTAGTCATCGTAGGTCATCTAGTTGACGGTTAGGCAGCTATGTATGATTGGCCTCGACCAGCACCGCTAGCTAGCGCCAATATATGGGAATATTTTCACCATCGAGGAGCAGAAACTCCTGCGGAACGTGACGCGCGTCTTGCGGCCATAGAGCAGAGGAATAACCTGGTGGACGTAGCTAATACCGTCATCAGGCCTATAATTGCGACTCACATTGGACCAGCTCCAGCTCCACCTCAGCCTCCGCCAGCGCGTGTTTTAGTCGTGGTTGACGCTGCTCTCAACTACTCAAAATTCAGAGATTTTCCTGCGCCCATGTTCCCTAGCTTCCTCCTATTTTTGATAGAAGGCCTAGAAGTACGTTGTGAGGAGGAATATGCACGCGAGTTCTCCATCTTAAAAGCGCTCACTTATCATTACAGCACCCTCTACGGCATGCTTCTTACAATGTTTATCTCATCGGCTGCGACAACAGTACTTTACTCATTTAACTTAACGGGTGAAGACATAATTGCGGCTTCTCGTATGGATAACGAAGTTGGGCGATTTCTTTACATCATGATGATCAAGGCTCAACTTTTCACCAAGCAGATTATCAACTCCATGTATTTGGTACCTTACAGAGTCTACATCCGTATTTGCTTGTACGTTATGATAAGGATGAACTACCCAATTTCGAACACCCAGGACGGCGACTTCTCGGTCTTTGCGGAAGGAGGGGAGTTGCCTTTCTTACAGTATTACGACTATTGGGCTCCAGTCAACCCATTCCGCCGTTGGTCGATGTACGTTGCGGCAGGCTACTCTAGAGAATATCCCAAGGAGTCGGGACTATTCAAGCGCGAGGTCGACATCCACATAAGGGACGAGCTGGAGGAAAGGTTTGCGGGTGTACAGAATGCCGGATGGTATCCTGCAAAATCTATGCTGAGTACATGGACATCAGTGGCCGAAGGGAAGGATACTGAACATGATCCTATGTTCATAGATTCATACCAATCAGCCGCGCTCCATGCGATTGTTAGTAAGAATGCCCACCTCCAGATGCCGCCGGTATTGAGAATGCAAAGGTTTGCATACGGCCCAAATCAGATTATCAGGCTCGGGCAACCCGTTGTGTTTCAATTCGAGGGATGGCGCTTCACCGTCGATGAACTCGCAAGAAATGCACTGGAGCCATGTTACCGGATTTCATATCAATATCGTCAGGGAAGAATCATGAGCATGGTCGTAGTAGCCGACAATCCCGCTGCAAATGGCTGGGACTTTGGACCTCTTCGTAGCATCTACAACAAGTCAGCAGGCGGCGGTGTTGACTCTGCTTACTATGTTTCCAACGTGGGAGGCCAGTACGGATGGGGACCACGTAGTCTTCTTCCAAAGTTATCAGGATCTTCGTCGCTACTACCTAGTAGAAAGATGACTGCCACGGGCGTCCATCCGACTGAAGGAGAAGATACTACGGCTACACGTCATGGTAATTACACGAGCGGCGCCGCGGAAGACTGGCTCATCCGAAACATCGCGTGCTTATACTGCAGGCATCTCTACATTAATTCGTTACAAATTTACGACATTAGAGGGGACGTGAATGCGTGTTGGACACAATTATGCGTGTTGGACACAATTGGCGTTAGCACCATTAAGTGCTAAGATGAACGTATGTGACGGTATTGTCACCATAGGAAATGGTTATGATGTGAACGACCCTGATGATTACTGCCCCAGACTTAATCTAGACTGGGTTGTTGAGGGGATTTGCCCTTAGCTACTTAAGATAATTGCAGCAGGTCAGTGTTGGCCCAGTATTTACAATTCTTGAATAATGCACTAATGCCTAAATCCCGGGTATTTGACGTCGACTGGCTGATATCCACTTTATTTCCCTTTTATCACAACACAGCGCCACAGCCCAAGAAGCGTCTAGTGGCTATTGCTAATAAGGATCTCGATCAGTTCAAAGGTAAGAGGAAGAAGAGTGGTGTGAACCTAGTAGCTCTGTTTGAAACCTTATTGATTGGCATGAATGCTCCAGGCATGGCTTTAAGAGGTAGTTTCAATGATCTGTGGTATGAGTTAGCTCTGCATGATCGGGCCTTGGTGTACATATGGATGATGCTTTGCGTAAAAGTAGAGATATATTCCCTTTCAGGTGGATTCTTCGTGGATGATGATAGTACTGCGTTTTATAAGACATAGATGAGAGATGTGTTTAGATCGTTGATTCGCAACTCGGATGCCTTTCCCATATACACTAGTTATGGTTTATTGGTTCAGGTTATAGAGCGGTGTGGTAAGATCCTGAGCTGTAATAGATTCCTAGACAAATTTACTGATAGTATAATGGAGTCGGGTAAACGTAGGGATTATTGCAAGCATTGTGCAACGTTGTTAGGATTATATCCTGATATATCTCCTCGTCTACGTGAATTGCTCAAGACATTGCGACTGGAAAAGGTCAAGACCCGATCAGTTTCGTTCGGACGGTTCAAACTCGACGGAGCCTCTTCTGGATAAGGCTAAGGAAATCTATCACACCACGGATTCTGCTTTGGATGGAGTGGCCAAAGTCTGGTCAGAAGAGCTTGAAAGTACATCTGAGCTCATCCATGCTTATGATTATACCATCGTTGCTTCCAGTAATACCAGCTACACCATTGAAACAAAAGTGCACCGCTCGACTAAACCATGAAGTGTTTTTTTTTTTTATTTATGTACATTTATTTTTTTATTTATATTTATAGCCTCTTCTGGATAAGGCTAAGAAGATCTGTTTTTTATGCATTTGTACCTTTTGTAATAAATTTTTATTTTAAATTTTATTATCTCTACTTTTTTTTTATTATGTATCTTTACCACAATAATAATAATTTTTTTAAATTGGAAAAATTGAAGGGAAAAAATGAGTCCCGCGGCAGCGGGAAATCTTGACTGGAAGGTCTTAGAGCTGAGTACCATGGTTGAAAACACTTCAAATTGCAATATCATGGAATGTTGTTATTTTAATGAAACCTGAAGGTTTGAAATTGTTGAAAATCGTGACAGAAATGTCTTATAAGTCAAAGACCCCAGCTTAATTATAATCGAGGCAGTCTCGAGAAGCAGCGATATTCATAGCCTTATCACGTGATTTTCACCGCCAAAAGTTGAAATTTTAAAATTAATTTTATCAATGCTCTCCAACTCGATTCCTTAGGGTCGCTAGAGCTAAAAATCAGATTTTGAACTTTTTTCGTTTTTTCTGCAACATCTTTGGTTTTAATGCAGATTTTTAACGCAGCTCAAAAGGTTTTGCTGCTTTTACATGTGAGCCATGTTAAATTTTAAAAAAGGTGAAAAAAGGTCTATTTAGAGAATGGTAATTTCTTTTGCACTTTTTAAGGGTATTCTAGCTCATGGAAATTTTTTATCTCAAAACTAACGTCCGTATTCCCCACCCCAAAATGCATAGGAAAATCATAGTTCTGTTTTAAATTTCGGACATAAAAATTCCTCTTATTAGCTGTGGGTGCAGTAAATTAGATGATAAAAATTTTTTTCCCCAAAAACTTCAGAATCGTGTTTCTCGCACTAAAAAATTATTTTGCGCGAAATTTTTATTAGCGGATTTCCGGAGGAAATTAGGCTATTGGGGTCGGTCTCAGGGAGGCTTTCGGCTTAAAGGCTTTTAGCGGATTTTTTTTTTAATTTCGCCAATGTTGTTGTTTGCCGATGTTTTCCAAAATTTTTTAGGGTGAGAAACACGATTCTGAAGTAGTTTTGATATAAAAATTTCTTTATCAACTAGTTTACTACACGTGTCCACAGCAAATAAATGAGAAATAATTTTTTATTTATTTTTATGTCGGAAATTTCAGAGGAAATATGATTTCCTCGGTTGGACAAAGGAACGATATTTGAAATTTCAAATTTCCCTATATTTTTTATATTTAACACCTCATTTAAGAGTTCCTTCAATCATTCAGTGTCGCCAGTTTTCTTTAAATAATAATCCTTGTCTAAAAAATTCATAACTAAAAAGTAAAATCGCACACCAATAACCTAGAAGGCTTAGTTTCCATCTGGATCCTTCGACTTCGTGCGATATTCTGAGAAAATAATTTTTTTCTTGTTCTCACAAATCCTAATAATCCCCAATTTCTGTTTTGAATGATTGTTTATATAAGGTACTTATTTGGTCTTTAATCTATATCCTTTTGAAAAACAAGATAAAATTCAGTTTCTGCCTTACATAACAACATGAAAAATTGAGACTTGAGACGTTATCGATTTCTTCAGATCATACCACATCGGCTAGGTAAAGCCGATTACCTTTTTTTTTTTTTTTTATAAACGACATGAGTCCATTTTTTTCTCAAACCGTTTTTTTTTTTTTTTTTTTTTTTTTTTTTTTTTTTTTTTTTTTTTCTCTCACATCTCTTAAAAGAGCTGAGTTGACCCATGTATACGTTTCATATGAAGGGCACAGGGGATAAAGGGGAGATGTCACAATTCCCAAATTTTACAGGAGACCACTTTTAAACTTTCAAGACTAATAAACTAATGAAATATTAATATTTCTTCACTTATGTTTTAAAATAGGGTTTAAAATGCGTTTTTATAATCAATTATCATTAATAAATTATCTTTATCACCCTATTATAGGTATAATTCCCCATATTATAGCTTAGGTCATGATTGAGCAAGGGATAAAAGGGTGATGTCCAGGACATCTCCCTTTTTTTCCAGGTACGATTAGTAAAACTCTTCACAATATTGTTATTACGTCCTTTATTTAGTAAAATACACTTTAAGTTTAGTCATCATTCTCATCAATATCTCAATCTTTATCAATATCAATATCTTTCCCCGTTTCGTGTGACGTCGAATTCAACTTCTTACGCACTTCTGACATACGTCCGGTTTTCTTTCTTTTCTTTGTCAGTCGATTTAGTGGTTCATCAGTCTCACAGTCAGAAATCATGATTAAAATTATAAAAAACGCGCAAACAATCACTACAAACAACACAAAAACATGGAATGATGGTAACGATAACAGTAAGGTGACCTCATCGTAAGGTTAGGGCAACGTAAACAAACCTGGACCTCTCCCCTTCATTCCCAAAATGACTTGGACATCTCCCCCTTATCCCCAGTATAGAGAATTTTTCAAGTCGAATATCTCGAGACATATCCCTTTCTTTACCGTTTTGATTGCATGAAAAAAAACCTCATTTTTAAAGGAAAAAAATGGCGCGAAAATCTAAAAATCGATTTTTTTGGACATATCCCCTTTATCCCCTGTGCCCTTCATATGAAAACTGTCCCCTATATATATTTAGCTAATTAAGGGACCTAGGAGGATCAAAAATCGGATTTCGACCTTCAAAAACCTCTGGAGGGCTCTGTGATTGCGCTAGCGACCCCCGGTTTTTTTTAAAACGTGCAGAATCGCTAGCTTAATTCATGAAAATTGTGGTGGGCTCGATCGGATGGGTGGTTCGCCCGCTAGGCTTTAAAAACCGCGATTTTTGTCCGTTTTTCGACGTTTTTGGCTCTTTTCGCACTTTGAAATTCTGGCTAAACTCCAAAAAAAATCGCAAAAATACCAGACCACTTTCATTAGCTGCATTTTAGCAAGATCTTTCGAAATCTGGTCTCGGAACCTCGAAATTCCTATTAGTTTGGCGTATAGAGAATTTAGAAGAAAAAAGTGATTTCCGTGTTTCCCCTTCGGATTAAAATATCTTTGCAGGAACGTGTTTTACCCCACCTCAAATTTTACATTCCTTTTAGAGAATTTAAAGAGCTTTCAGGAAAAAAAAAACTTTAGAAAATCGGTTGAGAAATGACCGAGTTATAGGCCGTTTTGTGGAAAAGTTTTGACTTTCGTCGTCGGTTTTCGTTTGTTTTTGCCGTCTTCTTAATGTTTTTTTGTTATATTATCTAAAAGAAGTTTTAGTACTCTACTTCAAGTTTCTAAATCCTTTTACGGAACTTTAATATCTCGAAGTCTCGATTTTTGGCGAATTTTTTTCTCTGCTGAATTCAAGCAAAAGTGGCCAAATCCAGCACCTAACACGTGTTCTTGACTTCTGACGCGTTTTTCAGGCATTTGGGACAAATTTATGACCAATATCCATTTAATACAATATTTTTCTGAGACTTTAAGCTTTCAAAATCTACATAGGATTTTGAAGTTAATTTTTTGTTTTTTGGACATTTTTCGAGTTTTTTGGGCATTTGCTACTGATTTACGACCAACATCGATAAGAAGCAATATTTAACCTTTCTAAATCAGGGAAAGTAGGGTACCTTGAGGTACCTTGAGGTCCTACATGAGTGTTTTCGGGATTGTGCGAGTTTTAAATTATCGCGCTTAAAACTTATCCTGCTAACTTCGTCAAATCATTTCTAAAATTTAATTAATTTATTTATTTAATTATTTATTTTTTAATTTTATTTATTTAGTTATTTGGTTTTTAAACGTTTTAACGGTTTAAAAATGTTTCTATTTTTAAAAATGGTGGCCCCTCCTTAATTTCGTATTTTTGCGATTTCACTATTATTTCTGAAGTATATCATTTTCTGTATATATTATTTTATATAAAATGTAAGTTTTATTGAAGTAATAGAAAAGGAGTCTTGAGCTAAAATTTTAAATATTTTAGACAGCTTGCTCTTGATCATGATGGCCGTTTTTCAAAATTCCAAGAAGGAAACCGGGCCTGAAATCAGTTCCTCAACCGCTCTGAGTAAGTAATCGTTTTATTATTTTCTTTTATAGCTTTTTTAAATAATTTAATGATTCATTTAATAATTTTAAGCTTCATTATACTATTTTAAGCTAAAGATCTAACCCTTTAAAGCCAAGCTTACCGTGACGTAGCTCTCGCCACTTAAGTCTTCTGTCGCTGTTTTGAATGGCTTCAGCAAGCCCAGAAGGTCCTCCGCCACGGTTAGCTGCGACGTAGCAATCATGTCTGGTGGTTGTTTCTTAGACGAAGGCCGAGACATCAAAACTTTTGCGACAAGGGTTGAAAGCTCGACGAACCTCTCCAACATGTCGAAATTCGAATTCCACCTCGTACTCACTGATTGCACCAAAACCAAAACCTCCCCTTCCTTTTTCCCAGCTTCCTCTTGTTCTTTTCTTAGGAGATCCATAGCGCTTCGAGATTGCTTAAAAAATGTCACAATACTTTTGATGTGATTGCACAACTGGGAAAATGAAGGAACATCTTTTAAAACATCATTAACAACCAAATTTATGAGATGAGCGCTACATCGGATGCTTTTTGGTTCGCCAACGAAATCTCTAACTGCAGCCAAAATGTTGGCTCCACCGTCCGTGGTGACCGACAGTATCTTGGATTTTTCTATTCCAAACTCCTCAGTAATCTCGGACAATACGGAGGATAAATATACTCCACTTTGCTCCTCCGTTAACCGTTTTGCGCCAATACAAAACCCCTCCAACTCTCCATCTTTCGAATTTAAAATGTGAGCAGTCACCAACAAAAAGCTCCGAGTGGAGTTGGTGACTGTCACGACATCTGTTGTTAGTGAAACGTTTTCCACTTCCCCTAAAATCTTTTTCATAACGGCAACGGTGGTTGTGTATCGCTGTTCGACAAGCTTGGTAACAGTTGCTCGACTTGGCAACTTGAATCGGGGAGCAGCCACTTTGCAAAATTTCCGCAACCCAGGCTTGTCTACACATGATAATGGTAAATTATCACGACATATCATGGCTTGAGTGAGATCATGGTGTTTTGATCCCCCTTCTTCATAGCTCAACCGAGCTTCAAAAAACCCTGGGAGGGTCGCTTGAAAAGCTGGAGGGTGGGGGTTGGCCATGTTTGAAGTTGAAGAAATTTCAATCGGTAAAATTGGCTCTGGATCGTCTATAATGTCTATATCTTCTTCATTTGTAACAATTTCGCCAGACGTCGAAGAAGCATTTCTTTTTTTTTTTCCCGAACTCTTATTAACATTACGGTGAGCTTTGGGATGCTTCCGTTTTAGGTGGTTTGAGGCATTAGTTGCGTTGCCGCAGGTTTTATAACTCTTCCCACACAAATTACACACGGCAGAAGTATCGGAGACCTTTTTGAAGTAGTCCCACACAGAAGACATCTCGCAATTAAATCACAATTCACAGTTAAAATAAAAATCAAGTTCACACTTCGCTGTTAAAAGTTGAGGTAAAACCGTTAAAATTTGCCAGCTGGGTAGGTAACTGGTAAGTAGGTTTCGACTTTCGGACAGCCGACAGTGTTGCCACTTGCCAGATGACTTTTGTCAGATTTCCCCAAACCCCACCTTAGGCCTGAACCCTAAAAAATCCCCACGCGATGAAAAAATCCTTCTGGAAAATTTATTATTTAATTACTTTTTATTTAATATTTCTCAGATTGAACCCAACTAAAATCAACTTAAGTTCTTCAAAAAAGAATCGGACAGATTCTCAAAATTTTGAATCGATTCACCGATTCTTAAAAAAAAAAAAAAAAAAAAAAAAAAAAAAAAAAAAAAAAAAAGAATCTAAAAGAATCGATACTTTTTGAGAAAAGAATCGATTTTTTAAAGAATCGATACTTTTTTGCCATCCCTAAGCGGCCGTCAGAGGTTCGCCGGCTTGCGACAAACCAACAGCTATGTAAGTTGTGTCCGTTTATCCTTTGTCTCCCTGAATTCGAAAGAAAAGAATTATTAAGTTTTCCCTTTACACTTTGAGTCGCTCCTGATGTGAAGTTGCTACTGACATTAAGTTATGTCAATGTGCCTAGATTATGAAGCCGGTGACACGATTTTTCTTAGTTGCCAGATTGGGCTAGAAACCGCAAATTGTGCTGGTTGAAGGCTCTCTTCGCGGCCAAGAATTGACTGGCGGTTTACCGCCATTTCGAGTATTAAAAACCGCCATTTGGGCTATTCGCTATAATTTTAGTATTCTCCCGCAAATTAGGTTTTTAAAATGTTAAAAACCGCCACTTGGGCTAATTTTAGCAAAATGGTTTTGGAATAAATTAAGTTGGCAGTACCTAAAAAGCGACGGTAAAACGGCAATCGCCGACCCCTTCCCCTCTATACCAGTCTCGATTTTCGTAGGGACTAGGGACTATCGGATTCGTATCGGCCATGAGGCTGTTAACTGAACGCGCACGCGCAATGAGGTTTTTTCAAGTGTGGACATGCTTGATGTGACGACTGACGAGCACCACAGGATGGTTAACTCGCAAACTTTTATTATTAATGACTCAATAATTAACATAGATGCATAATTACCTTATTAAACGCTCCTGCGTTCCTAAATTATGACGTAACTCATAAGCATTCACGAGGCATATGGGGGTAGGATTAGGTGTATGTAATTATTATAGTGTTACAAAGAGGGTCATAAAATAAGAAGAAGGATAAAGAAGCGCATTTGACGAATATGATCGAAAGTCGATCAGGCTTTTTGATGGATCGCCAGATCTTACTGTCTTCAACTTCGACTTACATCGTGAACAATTTTTAATGAATTTCATGAGTTTTTTCACAATAAATCCGGCGATGTATCATACCTGTGTTCATAGGTAATTATGGTCGTTATTGTAGGTGTGGTATGTAATAAGTGGGAATGATGTTTGATTTTGAGTGTTTTCAGTATCCGTTGGTTTTGTTCGTTCTGTTTGTTCTAAGAAGTCAACGAGTCCGTAATTGTTGTCTTCTTCGCAGTTACTCCAAGGAGACTTGCAGAATGTGTTCGAAACGACTGGATTTAAAAGAACGAAGAAGTTACGAATGCTGCCAAAAAAATTTTCAGGGGGGTCTTGATTCCTTAAGTCAAGATTTTTTTCAATTTTCCTGGTTCCTTATGGAAAATCGAAACCGCCTTTTATCTGAGGATGAACAGTTAAGGACACAGCAACGAATTTCGTTTTTTTTTTTTTTTTTTTTTTTTTTTTTTTTTTTTTTTCGCAAGAACCTTCGGTTCCTCACAACCGACCGACCACAATTGACGGATGAGCCGATGGATTTGTCGAATGATGGAGAGTGGAATGTTGGTCACATCAGCAGTCACCCATCCTTATCCTAACCACGGCCGACAATGCTTAACTTTGGTGATCAATGGAACCGGTGCTTTTATTGCCGCTAGCCCGTAGCCCAGCAGTCTGTCTATATCCTAGAGTCCTATAGGTGCAAGACTAACACCGAGCCAGGCGTTACCAATGTCAGACATGAACACGTGAAATTGCTCTGATCTTGAAAATTTTTAAGAATATTTGTTACGCCGTAACTGATGGTCCAGCAGCTTCAGTGGAGACGGGGGTGGGAGACGTCGATAAAAATTGCTTCCTTCTTTTGAAATGATGAGCTTATTACTAATTAAAAAAAATTAAAAAGACTATCCTTCAAACGTTGGACGCCACTTCGTCCTTTAAGGGCGGG
Organism: Orius laevigatus; assembly: GCA_018703685.1. NCBI lineage: Eukaryota > Metazoa > Arthropoda > Insecta > Hemiptera > Anthocoridae > Orius > Orius laevigatus. The sequence goes on from JAGWEN010000084.1 coordinate 167,210, forward strand.
ACGAAGAAAACCCTGATAAAATAAAATAAAAATTCCTGGCTGCGTCTTCAAGCAGTGGCAATAAAAAGAAAAGGAACTAAACGAAATTAAAACAAAATTCTGCCGGGGCTAACAAAAGAAAAAAATATATTTTTACACTTCTGACGATCAAATATCTACAATTTCCGGCAATGGGGGGGGGACACACTTAACGATCGATCGTAGGGAAAGAAAAAGAAAATGAAAGTACAAATTTCGGACTTACGTACTACAGTGAAATTCGACTATAACGATTCCGCATATAACGATATTCCGGATGTAACGATTTGAAATGGGTCCATAGTTTGGTTTGTTATCTAAAAGTGAAGAAATAAATCCGGATGTAACGATGTTGGATGTAACGATATTGCAAGTATAACGATGTTAAAGTCAGGGAAAAAATGGTTTTTTATTCCGCGAATAACGATTTAAGATGCAAGTCAAAAATAATTCCAAGAATTACCTCAATTATGAGCTATGTTGGCGGCTAAAAGTGCCGTTCTGAGAAACGTAAACAGACTTTTCAATCTTTTCATTAAAAATGACATGACTGATCGCTTTTTTCACTGAATTTTAATCCCACCTGCTCGTCAAACATTTTCTTGGAATGCCCCCCTTGGTTATTGTTTATTCTTTTCCATAAATTTTGAGTCGAATTCAGTCTTCCTTTTGCTAGCGACATGGCAAGTAAACGTCGTGCGTTTTCTATTGAAGAAAAAGCGAACATCATCAAAAGGATTGAGAAAGGTGAAAAGATGAATAAATTATAATAATACATATGTATGTATTCTAAATAAAACTTTTTTTTAGCCGATTTCCTGTTTTTTATTAATTTTTAGAGTTTTTTGTTTTATTCCGGATTTAACGATTTCCGGATATAACGATGTCTTTTGCTCGGTCCCTTCAATATCGTTATAGCCGGATTTTACTGTACTTAGACCTAGACTTGATTCTTCGGTAGCTTCTTTCGTCGGCAGCTTCTCTTCGCAGCTTCAGCTTCAGCTTGACGACGTAGGCGACTGGCGTGGTCTTTAAATCCGCCGCGGCGTGTCGAAATTAAAATGAATAAAATTTCAGGAGCCGGCCTTCGACTTGTTCCGTCCGAGATCTCGGGACCCTCTGATTCTCTAATCCATTTCATATAAACAGAACGTCGAACCGCCAACCTAATTGTTTAAACTAATAAAATTTCCCTTTTCTTTTGATACTAACGTAGCATATTTTGTCAATACATCAACTCTCCAACAAATAATTCGCTGCTCGGCAAATCCATTGATGGTTTGTGGATTTTTTTTTTAAATTTCCTCCATGATCTCTCTACGTTTTGGGTATGAACCCGTTGACATTGAGGATATGGACAAACGAATTGATGGTCTATGCACGGCAGATTGAGGTCATTATCATTCATCCAGTGGTGGTTGCCCTCTGGGGGGGGGGGGTGTCGAGAAATGAAACACTGTGGTCGACTCTAAAATGCCTTCCAAATGCCAATGGACATCATGAACGTTACGACCTCTACGCCTCCCCGAACGCTACCGCCTTCGCCCAGTCTCTTCTCAATCGAAAAAGACCCACCAAGGGCCGAAATATTTCGAAATCAAATGCAAGTTTCTTTTTGTGTTCCCCCCTTAAGTCAGTGCTCCCCCAAATTACAAACTGTATAAGACCGCAATTGGTCATTTTCGTCATCCAAAAAATAACGTAAAAAATTAATAATATTTAAAAAATAAATAAATAAAATAAAAGTTGTTCTCAAATTCCTGAAGACATTGAATTCTCCTTCTTATTGTAAGTCGTCTGTCCGAATTAGGGGCGCCTGTTTATCAGTGTTGGTTTCTGAGGGTGGCATGGCATGGCAATTAGACCAAAGCCTCCGCCGACTTTGTTTTAGGAAAATGGAGAAGAAAAAATCAATACTTTTTTAAATAAATATTTTTATTGATTATCACATATTAATCGGCGGCGGCTACTGCGGCGGCGGCTGCTGCGTCGGTTGCTGCTGCGGCGGTTGCTTCTTCTGCTTTCGCTCCTTAAACATTTTAAAGTTTTATTATTACGACGATTATGTTGAATTAATAATAACCTACCTCCCTCAAAAGGAACAGAATTTCCCACTTTGTCTCCTCTCCCGCTTTCGTCTCCTCTACTAGAACCAAACTAAAACTACTAGAAACTTTCTAGCTGATTTTTTTTTTTTTTTTTTTTTGTTAAAAAATAAAATAAAAATAAAAATTGATACTTAATAAAATAAATAATAAAAAATAAATATCAATGTCACCGACTTATTTTGCATTTTCGTGACATAGGCTTTACGTCCAACTACCAATGGTGTCGTGGACGAGGCGACTTTTTAGTTTTTTGGACTTAAGCTGATTTTAATGACATGACGTTGAAGAATTTGTTCAATATATCACAATACTAGATGTACTGGCGAATTGGTTGACTTTGTTCAATATATCACAAGACTAGAGTTGAGAAGACTAGAGTAGAGTTTAACTGGCGAGTTGGAAGACGAAAAGTGAATTTCGGAATTGCGACCCCTCACTATATTGGAGCAGGTACCAAAGGGGTTTCGAGTGAAAGGCACCGAGAGAGCGGAGGGTGGATTGCTTTTTTTACTCAATTTTTTAAAATTTATTTTTAAATTTTATTACTTTATTTGGTTTTTTTAAAGTTTGTGGTGAAAACTTGATTAATAAAATTATAAATCATAATTAATTAACTGCTCGATGGATGCATTCTGAAACTGACTCCTTCCAGAAACCCGCTAAAAGCTTAATGTAAATACCAACAATTTTAAACTGTAGTCTGGAGCTAGCAAAACTTCGTTATTTTACATTATAAACCTATTTATTCTTTAATATTATGTTTCTACTCTAAATTTCATGTAAAATTGCTATCTTGGATGAACTTTTTTTCTTCTGCCCAGAAAAAAAAAAAAAAAAAAAAAAAAAACGTAATTTCTTAAAAATAAAATCATAACTGTTGTCAGTTTCCAATCTTGGAGTAACACATTGTTTTCTTATTCGGTTAACGATTTATTTTTAGCTTATTTTTTGCCCTTTTGTTATCGAAATTGTGACAATAAATCCAACTAATCCCTATGACAAACATGAGTTGTGCTATTTTAAATATTTTGGTCCAACCTTCGACCTATACTAAGAAACGGGCCATGGCAAATTGGGCGCAGTCTCTACCTGAGGGGGGATTATAATAATTAAAAAAAGGTTTAAGTTGAAGTTGAAAATGTAAACTGGGCGTAAAAGATAGAGGAAAATGTAAATTGGGCGCAAACGATGAAAAAGCAAAGCGCAGGACAAAAAGGTGAACTTATACACATTAAAAATAAACAACATTCCAGTTAAAGAATTAAAGGTGAAAATTGATAAAATTATCTCATTCAAACATTAGTTATAAATCGTATCATAAAGACGGAAGTGCACTCATTTTAATTCCTCATTTTGTTCCTCACACCCATCAATATATTTGTTCACAGACGTTATAATAAGTTTCCAAATTTATTAATATTATTAAAAATTAATATTATTAAGATTAATATTAATAAAATAATAAAAAATGATTTTTTCAAGTACATATTGTGTTTTGAGTTGAATTTTTTTATTTATTTATTTATTGTTTGCGCCTAATTCAAAACCTAGAGAAATCGATTATTTTGTTCCATTTTAAAAATTTAATCCCTTATCCCCTCCCCAGTTGTCCCTACTAAATTTCCTCGGGTTTATAATCCGGGGACACAGGGCCAGTATCTCATAATAGAATCTTGGCCTGGTTACGACAGTGCTGTGTCTGTGGTATCCACTTTCAAAATTTTCTTAAGTTTAACACATCGGTGTGGACCTTGGACAATCTTCCAAAGCGGGCAAGCAACAACCTTTTTATCCTGTTCGTGGTTTCGGGGTTGTGGACCAAATGAGCTCGACGATGAGTTTCCGATATATCAGCTGACAATAAGGCCCACGTGTTTTTTTCACTTTAACGGTCTTTTTATTTTGAAAATTTTTATTTTAGCGGCTTTTAAGCTTATACACGGCATACCACATAACGGTCATTTTAATTTATAAATTATTTTGACCGTAGTAAACCGCTATGCACGTGGTATTCCGTGTATAAGCTTAAAAATTAAAAAGGCAGGCTCACTACGCTCAAAATAATTTTTAAAGTAAAAAGACCGTTATATGAAGTCCTGATACACGATGGGTACCGTGTATGAACTTAAAAATTAAAAAGGCGGGCTCAAATTTCACAAGTTACCATCTCTGCTGGTTCAATGGAATCCCCACAAGAATATCCAGCGGAACTGCCATGTTATGGCTCCGTCACCTTCTAGTTGCCACCTCCGCTGGTGGCATGGTGCCTATTGGAGGTGGTGATGACAGAGGAGGAAATAGACGAAACTCAGGTTTTCTACCGTAAGTATAACAGGGGCAAGGTAGTGGGTGGTACAGCATGAAGTGTTTTCGAAGTTCAGACTGATGTAAGTGTAAGTGTGAGTGTAAGTGTGTGGTGACCCTCGCCCAAACGCCTCCCACATATGCACTGAGGACATGGGGGAGAGGATATGCAAACGTGGGTTGCAAACTTTGCAGGCCTTGGCACCGCGTTCCATGACCCCTGCCTCGACCTTCCAACCGTACCGAGACCGATGGAAGGCGTTCAAAGCTCCACATCGGTGAATGGATGTATAGGGGAGGAACTGGGTTAAGCCCTCCTAGGAGTAGGACTTCAACCCATGGTATTGGATATCCTTAAATGCATAGATGGCAGTTGCAATTTTGGATATCCAATTCCATGGGTCGAAGTCCCACTCCTGGAAAGGCCAAACCCACGTCCCTCCAAAACCTTTCGAACTGGGCGTTGTCGTCCAATTCGGCCAATATGTTGGTCCTATACATCCATTCACCGATGTGGAGTCGCCAATCCGTGTTAAAAGTTGAGGCCTCGGAGACGTTCTTTGAACCCCTTCCATCTACGCTCGATGGTCTGCGTATGGTCTCGGTACGGCCGGAAACCAGGTGGAACTGGTCCTCTCCAATCCTTGTCGAGGCAGGAGTCATGGAACCGACCATTGGGTACAAAAAAAGGGGGAAGGTGTTTGGGGGGGATTTACAAAATTAGTACTATGGTTAACGGTGCCATGGCCTGCTAAGTTTCTTCCCACGTCTACGTACCCGCCCCACATGTCGGTGCATATGTGGGATTCGTTGTCGACGTGTTGGGCGAGAGTCATGTTCACAAAGTCTCTGTCTCTTAAATCAGTCTGAACTCCGAAAACACGCTTGTTTTTTTGCTAATACCACCCATACGTCTGTTGCCAGAAGTCTGCCCCTGTTATACTTACGTTTGAAAACCTTCGTTTCGTCGATTTCGACCTTGTCATCAGGACCTCCAATAGGCGCGTAATCATGCCACGCAGCTTTAGTGGCAACATCCTGAAAGTGACGGAACCAAAACGTGACAGTTTCGCTGGACACCTCGCATTCCTTCACTGCAAACTTGTGGGGACATTCATTAAGCCAGCAGAGACCTAACTTGAGAACGACGCTAAAATCAATTTGGGGTTTGGCTAAAATTGTATCGGTTAATGGCGAATACTTAGTATTGCAGTTTAGGCATCGAAAGCGCCATCCACAAGCTCGATGCCGATCCACAAAGGTACCCAGTGGCCCTCCACAATTGGGACATGCCCTGGCGACGTCCCTGCTAGGCATAACTCCCACATGGACGAAAAACATCTCCGCCGCCTGTCGAGGATTCCCAACCTCAGTGAAATAACTCTGTAACCTAGAAAAAGTGATAGGATTATTGAGAAAATTGATAAGATGGTGATTCATAGTAAAGAAGTAGAAGAGTAGATATATTATGGGTGAGCTGGCTCACCTCCTTTACCTTCTTTGATTTTGATCCTAAAATTTCCATTTCACAAATTGAACTTACAATTATCCCTAAATACTTTTGTTCTTTGAATTTGTCCACAAAATTTTCATTGAAATTATCAACTTGAATTTGTTCACAAAATTCAATGATTTTTTACTGGTCATTTTCGATCCTATTTTTTTGGTCTCTTTTATTTTTTGTTCTTTGATTCATCCAGAAAGTTTCCCATTGAAATTCTCAACTTTCGAATAACCCTAAAAATTTCTATAAAATTCTCAACTTGCAATCATCCACGAAAATACTTCACTAAAATTCATAACTTACATTTGACCCAAAACATATTTTAACAAAATTATTAATTTCGTCCTTCTCCCACTTTTCCGCTGATTTTTTTGACCTACTTATACTTTTTTTGAAAGTGGTTTTTCAAAATATATAAAAAAAATAATTTTATTATAAATAAAAATAAATGATGAATAGAGAACAATTGTTGCAAAAACTTAATTTCAAACAATCATTCGGTAAACTTTCCGATCTGGAAAAAGACAAACCTTATCTTATTAAAAGTGCTGAAATGATCAATACAAAATATGGCAAACAGATCGCTGTGGATTTAGGTGATTTTAAAGTTTTCATTCCAGACAGGTTTAGTAAAATGTTTGATAATGAAATGATAAAAAATATTCCAACTTTAAAGATATCATTAATATACAAGGGTAAAAAAAGTCTTGAAGGTGGTATGGAAATACATGATATTGAATTTAACTAAAAAAGATATCATACATACCTAATTTTAACTTTTTATATAAGAATAATATCTTATATAAAATTATGATCTTAAACTTCTTTATAGTTGATTTTCGTTAGTTCTTTGAGATGATTAATGAAATTTTCTTTTTCAATATTGATTTTGTAATGGCCCCAAGCTAAAGTATCGATACCATTTTCTAGGATATACCTTTTATCGTCATATGCACTTAGTACTTTTTTATTTAGTTCGACTGTATAAATATCATGTTTTTTCGTCCGGAATAAGTTCTGCTTTTTGTACATTGGTTCTTTGGTTTCCAAGCAATCTCTAAAGTCTTTAAAACAAATTTCTTTACTAACTACATTTCTTTTAACACCTTTTGCTTTTTTAACTTCTTTTTCTGATTTAAATATTTTGTGAGCATAAAGTTTCGATCTCAAACCGATAAACTCAGTCATTATTTGTCCATTCAGTTCATCTTTAAACTTACCCAAGACCTTTTTATTAACTAAAGGTAAATTATAAATATTACCTTTAGGATAGTCAGATGTATCGAATTTATCAATCATTTTTTTCATATCATCATAAAAATCTTCGGTTTTGATTTCCATAGTTAAAGAATCAGTATCGGTATATAATAGCTTTACTCTATCACTATATTTATTTTTGATTGTGTTATAATAAAAGTCATACATGCAAATTTTAGAAATATCCAATATGCTCATACCGATATAAATCGGTTTGTTAAAAAATATTTTGGTTTTTTTCATGTGAATAGCAGCCAAGTTTTCTGTAAAAATTGTCCTGCTTTCAAAGTTTGGTTTGGCAATCAATTTTTCAACTTTATTTTCATCAGAGCATAGTTTTATATCAACACGGTTTCTGATATTTTCCATAGTTTTTCCAAATACTGAATTATTCATAAGTTTAAAAAAGTCTTTTTCGAAATCGTTTCTTGCTTTTGTTCTTAAATCGGTGTTGAAATCTATGTAGACTTTAAGCCAGTCCGATTGATTAAATTCTAGAACTTTGTGAATTTTTTCAAGTTTCAAACCCAATTTCAAATATTGTTTAAGGGAGGTATAATGAACAACATATTTTTTCTTATCATATAAAGTGGTTAAAAGCTTTGGTAATTTTTCGTTTTCAAATTTGTTTTCTGGAGCTAATGGAAAGTCGGAATGTAAGTTATGAAGTTCTTTTGGATAAGATAAATCTACTTCCAAAATATATCCTTTAGAAGAGTCGTCAGCAATTTTTAAAACATCAATATCTTTAGTGATCCATTTAAATCCTCCGAAAGGTAAATATTTACTCATAGCCCAACCATAAAGATTATTCGCATCCAAGTACTGTATGAAAATCGATTCTTTATTCTTATCAAATTCATTTCCCATATATTTATTGTTTGCTTTAGCATACCTATTAGAGCACTGAGAAATTCCACCTCTGATCCCATTTTCAATCATTAAAATCATATTGTAATCAGTCAAAAGTTCCAATTTTTGTTCAGTCATTTTAAGCATACAGTCCCAAGCAAATCCAGGAGTTGTATAGTACCAAGCAGGATCTAATTTATAAGTCTCTAATGCGATATCTCTGAAATTTTCCATAACATCAGCAAGTAAAAGAATATCAACTTTATTGTACAGATTCGTGAATTCTTGCATATTTTTAATTTTAAATTTTTTCCATATTTCTAGTGCATTTTCATAATCCTCTTTATTTACGTTTTCGTTGTTGAGTGAACTGTAAAATTTTTCAATGGGAGGTAAGCATGTTTCATTAAATTTTTCTAAATTATCCATATATTCATAAGGATAAGCTAATTTTTTCGTTAATAAATTAAGATGCTTTTCTGGAAAATATTTAGATAATTCTTTAAATTGATCTCTCGTAAGATTTTTTGATAATTTATCCAAAGAACTCGATAAAAATTTAAAAGAATCTATAAACCTTAACTCGATTCTATTCATAATAGGATTTCCTTTCGCATCTTTTTTTCCTGAATCATATGTTAAAATTTTTGAAAATGATATATATTTCTCTTCAGTATTAGGTATCATTTTTATATCAGATTTATCCTCACCGAATTCTTTGATAAATAAATGTGCATCATAACCAGCCAGGTTATGAAAAAAGATCGGAATAAATTTTGGGTTTTTATACTCCAAGTTACAAAGACTATGAGCTGGTCCTCTGAATTTGCCTGTTAAATGATCATGATCGGCAACTTTCTTTTTGTTACTTTCAATTGATTTTTTAATTTCTTGAAGTTTTTTATTATAGTCTTTGTGAGACTTCTCATCTTTCAGTTCTTTATAGTATTTTATTGCATCATTAATAATTTTTATTTTTCTTTCTAAAATAGGTGGTAACTCATTTAAAGATCTTTCACAGATATGACATTTTTGAGAAATTTTATATTTGTGTAGTTCATTATTTTTAAGAGGTTCCATAGGAACAATTTTATCGTAATATTTCTTAGCAATATCTAAAGCATCTTTTTTAAGATTTTGATAGAAAACTTTAGGTGCATCTACCCCAGAGTATTCAATCGGTGGTTTGTAATCTTTATGAGTATATTTAATATAATAAGCAAAATTTGTAGGAACATGTTTTTGGTATGGTTGGGTATTCGATTCTTTTTCATCAGTAGTTGGAACTTTTGTAAGCATGCATTCAAAATCAGCGTAAACAGCAAAAGGAACTTTTAAAGAATTGTTATAATTTTTAAATTGTAAAATATTTTCATAAGGTTTAGGTAATTCTACTTTAACAGATTTATGTGCTCCACAGTATGACTTATGATCTTTTAGTTTTTCTTCAGAATAGAAACTGTTTAAACACATTTTACATAAATATCGCTTTCCTTTGTGTTTTGTAATTTGACTATTTCCTACAAGTTTCCACAAGTCTTTTATCCAGCAATAATGTTCTTTATCTTTTTCTTTTAAGTAAAGTAAATCGATATGTTTTTCTTTTTCATCTTTAGTTATTTCTAATGGGGCAATACTGGTTTCTTCATAGAAATATACATTTATAGAGAAATCTACTTTTTTCACAAATTTTTTAATATCATTTAGTTTCATTGGAAAATCAAATCCTTTCATTTCTTCATCAAATTTATTTTCGTATTCTTGGTATTTTGTTACTCTATCTGCATTTTTTTCTGCAGGATGAAGTGCTGAAAGAATAGACCATAAGAAACATTTGTTATCTTTATTTTTAACATTGATTATTGCTTTTTTATCAGCCAAAGATTTAGGTAAAGGGATGTATGATGATCCCCTCATAGGATTAAATTTATTAATCCTCAATTCCATTTTAAAAATTCTATTCAATGTCCATTGTGATCCTTTAATTTTAAATTCTTCCATTTCAGATAAAATTTTATTTTTCGCATTAAGATAAAAGTTAGTAAGATCAGAAGTATTAGTTACTATTTCGTTTTTAGTTTTAAAATTAACTTCCTGGTATTCCATGTTGTTTATATCAATTCCTTTTTTATGTTCTGTCAACACGACCATGTTGACTTTAATGTTGTTTTTATTTAATTCCTTTTTAAGAAGTCCTATAACAATATTTTCGATGCTTTTTAAATATTGGCTCATATCTTTAATGCTTTTTTTATTTTCTATGTCATAGGTACCTAGTCTACTCTTAAGAGATGTTTCTATATTTTTGACTTGAGTACGAATATTTTCGTTTTTATCAAATAGTTTTTCAGAAAATTTAAATACTGTATGAAGTTTTCTAGGTTTCGTAAATATTTTTTGAGGTTTTACAGTTTTAGTTTTCATTGGGATAGTTTGTTCTGGGTAATTTTTTAAATGAAGACGTGATCTTAAATGTCTTGCCCAGTTCTTATAAGCAACTTCATAGTTGCATTTTTCGCAGAATTTATCTACATATTTGTATACTTTCTTATTTTCCATCGTTTATTTTAGAAAAAATTTAAAAAAAAAAATTCATTTTTTTATTTTTTGGATTTTTCTCCGAAATAATAACCAGTGACCTATATAAAGAATCTCTTTATATAAATTAAACAAAACTACATAATAAGATTATTACCGCTCTTTTTACAAAAAGAACAATTTTTTGTGCTACAATCCATCTCTTTTGTCACAATAAGAAAGTCACCTTTTTCATGATAGGAGCATGTTTTCTTCTCATACCCTTGTGTAAAAGTTGGCAGGAGCAGCTCCTGCCAACTCAAATTTAAGTCACCTCTTTTTCATACTAGTAATTTTTTATCGCCATTTGTAATTGTATATTCTGGATTTAAATTAATAAAATTTTTAAGTATTGGTTCATCTGATGGGCCTAAATTACAACACAATTTATTACCTGGTTTAAATTTTGCAAAAAAACTATTATTATGTAGTATATATTTAGTTTTATTAATTTCTAAATAAGAAATTTCTTCAATAAAAAGATCCTGTTTTAAAAAATCGACAATATGTTTTTGCCTAATATCAAATTTTTTTTTCAAATCTAATAAAAATAGGAAATAATTCATATTTTTAATACTAAATTTTTTTTCCAATTCAGATAAGAATGCTTCGTAACTACTCATCTTTTTTAAATTTTATTATAAAATAATATTTTTTTTTAAATTCATTTTTATATATATTTTTTATAAGATTTTAAATCTTATAAAAAACAAACTTTCTGTATTAAACTAAAGTCATAGTTGAAGTAAGATATTCCCATACTTTTTCTCTAGTTGATTCACTAAGAAGGGTTTTCTTTTCCTGTATCCAATACCAGTCAATTTTGTCTTTAAATTCTACTAAAAACTGTTCGGAAAGATTCTGATATCTTGAAATTTTTTCCCAGTCTACTCTATCTTTAAATTCACGAATGAAATTTTCACTGAGTTTCTGATATTGTGAAACTAGTATCCAGTCAAGGTCTTCGGAAAAATGCCTCATTACATTTTCGGAAAGGTTTTGGTTTGTGCAAACGGATTCCCAATCAAGAAGATGTGAATATTCGTAAATAAATTCATTGGAAAGTTTTTGATTACTTGGTATCCAATCCCAATCCACATAGTTTAGGTGATCTCTAATAAAATCTTCAGATAACTTCTGACTTATCGATATCCATTTCCAATTTACATCATTTCGAAAACTATGAATAAAGTTTTCAGAAAGATTTTGATATTGAGAGATTTGATCCCAATCAATAAAATCAGTAAATTCATGAATAAAGTTTTCACTTAGCTGTTGATAAGTTGAAATAGATTTCCAATCAACGTACTTCTCAAATTCTCTAATAAAATTTTCTGAAAGTTCCAATCCACTAATTTCTTTCCAAGTTGATTTGTTAAAAGATTCGAGCTTATTTTGCATCAAGTTTAAATCGTTTTGTTTCAATACGTACCATTTAGTTAAAGTTTCGGGAGATAATTCATTGATAGTATCATTAACCAAACCATCATTCAAAAATCCATAGGTGACAGGAAATATTAAAAATATAATCGTAAACATTTTCATTATTTTTTATTTTATTTTAGAAAAAAAAAAATTTTTTTTTTCAATTTTTTAACATGTTTAGTTGTTCCTTCTCTGTTTTTTTATCTCCGCTTTATGATATTGTATAATATTGAGTCGTGATTCCCAGAATTTAAGTTCCGCTTCTAAAGCTTTCATTTTTTCTTTTACTTCATCCTTGAATTCAAAAGAAAAAAATTGTTTTATTCAAAAAATTTGAAACTATAAAAATTTTTATTTATGCTTGCCTCTTCTTTTTTGATTGTTTGGTCATCTGGTAGCCTGTCCATATTCAACTTTAAACTACAATGTACTGGAGAACGAAATGCCACTGCATTTTAAAACAAGTGTTGGCCAAGGTTACAAATTATGTAATCAAAATGCACAAAACAGCGGAAGAAGAGTAGGGGAAAAGTGCCTCGCCTTTTTCTATTCAACGCGAAAAAATAATGCGAGGCACAAATCCTGCCTCGTCTCCGGAGACCTTGAGATAACAATAATTATCACTTCTACACGATATAAATAGAATGTTTTCCTTATTCTCTTTAGTACATCACAATGCAAGACAACAGAACAGTTAACAACAAATCAAGAGAACATCCATCTGCACAAGGCTCATCTCTTTCATCATCATCATCTGGATATGGATCTTTGAGCAACTTGAGTTCACAATCAAGAACGATTCAAAAATCTAAGAATAAGAAAAGCAAAGGCAAGTTTCAACTTGATCAGTTTTTTAAAGTCAATTTCACTTTCTGCGGAAACTATGGTGTCTTTAACCAAGCAGAATCGAGATCTAAATGAAAAAGAATACAACATCAAAGGGCACATCAGGAAGCTTGAGTTTAGAATTAAACAGCAAGTTTCTAAACTGCAGAGCTTACATACTGAACTTGAAAATATTCAGTCTGCAAAACAAAAAAATAAAATCCTGATGAAAAATGCAACCTATGACACCTATGAATTTGAAAACGAATACGATCAAGGATGTGAACTATCTATGGAAAATCTCACTTTGGATCAAGAAACGGAAAGTGACGAGGACTTTGTGTGAATCCTGCTTATTTTTTTCGGAATAGGGATTTTTTTTTTATATAAAGATATATCCTTTATATAAAATTTTTTTTATTGTTATGAAATTCATTGTGACTTTACTCTTGATTTGATGTTAACTGTTCTGTTGTCAACCCGAAATAAAAATCGATGTACTCATTTAAATTATCTTTTACTTCATCTAAAATCTTTAAATAATCCTCTCCTTCAGTCAACTTTTTTAAAACGATTAAACATAAATGTCCACAAATTGGAGCATCTATAATTTGCACTCGATCTTGATTATAAAATAAATTTTCGGATCCTAAATATTTTACAAGTTCTTTAGGAGGAGGTGCACTACCATAAGAGTCAAAATAATATTTTTTTTCTTTATTTTTGTAATAAGTAGTCCAATGACTACCCATTTTATCAGAATTTTCCAAATTAATTATACCGCATTCTATTAGTTTAATTTTCTCAGGCAACTCATCTTTCATAAAAACACCTCGAAAATGTTTTATTTTAAAACGTTTTGATAATTCTAAAATATCGAAATTACTTAAAGGTTCAATTATTACTTCAGATTTTTTGGTTTTCGAGGTTTTGATTTTTTTAAGGTTTTTGGTTTCGGGGTCTTTTTTGAACTTTTTTTTTTTAAACCAGCCCCAATACTCAAACTTTTAGCACTTGCAGCTAATTTTTCCATTTCTAAATTATGTCTTCTTATTTCAGCTTCTTCAGCGGCTTTATGTTTAGAATCAATAACAGAATTTGCAACTGCTGCTCCTCCTCCTAATAAAGCTCCTAAAGCACCAATTCCTGCAAAAATTAGTGGTAAAAATCCACCTTTATGATTTAAACTTAATTGAGAGTACGATAGTTCGACTACTAAGCCTTTCTTGTTTTTGATACTTTTATCAATCATTTTTTTTTGAGTTTCGTTTAAAAGTATTTTATGTACACCATTATTACCCTCGATTTGTTTTAAAGACAATCGAATTTTTTCCGAATCCTTCTTTTTCTTATAAGCACTTCTCAACTTTTTCATTTGGATGTCACTTAAATCGATATTATATTCAATCATATTATATTTATTTTAAAGTTTTTAATTTTTTTATAGAAAAATTTTCTATAAAAAATAATTATTTTTTGAAATTTAATTTCAATCCCACATCATTCCCATACCAAAAGTTCTTTTGCTTTTCATCATGGTTTTGACTATAGCAGAATCGGCTTTTTCACGAAGACTTGAATCAGAAGCGTGAATTCTCTCATCAGCAATTTTTTCAAGTTTTTTATCGGCTTCATGTCTTTCATTAGTGCTTTCATGATCTCTATAAAAAATATCATGTTCTTTACAACCAGCATCTAACTTATTTTTCGGTTTATCTCCTCTTTTTAAACGTTTATCTAGTTTCGTAAAAGGACCACAGTAATTATATCCAGGGAGATGCATTTCAGGCATAACATTGTTCAGTTTATTTAACAAAGTATTGAAAACACCTTCACCAGATTTAACTACACCTTTAGGTAAAGAATTTACGATTCTTATGATATATTCAGTTCCTTTTGGTTTGTCTATGATTTTATCCAACTGATCTGTAATTAAATTTATTATACCCATTTTTTCGTTATGAAAATTATTATTTCCTGCTGTTTCTTGAGCATAAATGTAATATAAGCGTTGCTGTAACTGATTTAAATTATCTATATATTTATACTCTATAGGCTTTTCTGAATACTTTAACAAACCAGATCCAGTTTTAGATGTTTTTAACTCTTTCCAAATCGGAGATATTAATTCTTTCCATTTTTTGCTACTACTAGACTTGGGTTTTTTAGTTGATGGATCATTGTTTTGATACATTACATTTGTTATTTTAAGAATTTCCCTGTAATTTTGAATTTCTTTTTCGGTATAATTTCTCTCATCAAAATAATCTTTGTATTCATCATCAGATAAATTTTCTTTACTTGGAAGTGTTAATTGTTTCCACAGCCCCTCAGTACCTTCAAATCTTTGTTTTTGTAACAAAATATCATCACCATCTATAACAACTTCAGAATTTCCTATAAAAAACTGATATTGGTTAGCCCAAATACCAAAACTCTTATCTGGATATGGAGAATATTTTCTTGCCAATTTTCCAAAACCTTTTGTCGTAACTCCACCATAATTGCCTTTATCTGCATTTTCTATAATTGACTTAATATTTTCATCACCATCATCGTTTATATTTAATGAAAAACTATCATCTTGAGATTCAACCAAAACCTTTTTTTTAGGAGGAGTAGTTGGTGCTATTTCCCACTCCTCTTCTTCATTAATTGGCTCAATAGCCTTTGGTTTAGTAGGAGAACTTGTAGCTGCAGGCATAAAATCTACCTTTTTCTTATAGGGTACCAATTGTTTAATCAAATCATCATCAGTTTGTTTTACAGCTTTTTCAACACGATCTAGTCTTTCGGTTATAGGAAGGAAGGTTTTTTCTTTAACATCCCTATCATTTATTTGATCAATCTTTGCTTGTTTATAAGCTTTTTGTAATTCTTTTCTGAGATGATTTGTTTTGTTTGCTTTTTTAACTTCTTCATCATAAATTTTTACTTTATTTTCTTTTTTGTTAATCTTTTTCGGTAATAGTGATTCTTCATTCTCATCATCCGAAAGGTTGTTTTGACTTTTTAAAGATTTATTTTTCTCATTGGTTTCCTTAACCATTTCAGATTCTGCTTTTTTAAATTTTGCTTGCAAATCCTTCAATAAACTATTTTTATTTGACATTATTTATTTTATAAAAAAATATTTTATAAAATATCATCGAGTAAACGATCGATCGGTTAAACGGTTAATCGTTTTATCGTTTAAGGTTTATCGTTTTATCGTTTAACCGTTTATTATTTCCTTGAGTTTCTTTCGATATCGTCCAGTATTCAACTTTTTTGTTAAATTGATCGTTAAAAATCCATAATCTTCGTTCCAACAAAGACTGCAAATTTCTTTAAATTTATCCAAAGTGAAGTCAGTACCAACATGTTCATCATAAATATCGCTCAGGTATTTTGGTCCTTGTTTAAAAATGCAAAAGTAATTGATATTATTCCTGATTAGCTGTTTATCTACTTTAGTATAAGATTGAGTTAAATAAATACAAGAAATTTTCTTATGTCTCCCTCTAACAAAGTAATCTTTTATTATATGTTGGTGCTGAACATTAACACAATCATCAAATACAACTAGACTGTTGTTTTTACATTCATCAAGAGGAATTAAATCTTCACAATTGCTAAAAAAATGAGCAATTTCAACACCTTCTTCACTTTTTTAAGTTTATCATACGTTTCTTGTAATAGTTGATACATGTGTTGTTCTAGAGACTTAGAAAATATATAAAGATTGTAAAAAGGAACACCCCAAGGTTTCGTTATCAAATTGTAAAGTAATGTGGTTTTTCCACACCCCGATGTACCTACAATCAAACACCTTAATGGGAAAGGTAGTAAAGTATCATCGTTTTTATTTTTTTCAAATGGTATAGGATCGATTTTGTAATCTTGCATAGTTTATTTTGATTAAAAAAAAATTTTTTTTATAAATAAAAAATATGACCTTGATAAAGATTTCTGATAAACATTCAAATCTCAGATTAAAATTGGAACATCCTTACGTTTTAAATCCGGAAAAGAGATATAAACTAGGAGTTACGCACTTGCTTTATACTATTGATTTAACATTTCATTTAAGTTGTAGTTATGAAGTAGTTTTTCCTGCTGTAGAAACTAGAGGAGATGTTTACAGACGGAAAAAAGAATCGAATGGAGAGTTTACTATTGAATCTCTTGAAAACGATATGAGAACTAAAATTAATAATTCTTATAATGGTGTCAAGGAAAAATACAAAAAAGAAAAAAGAAACGATTTAGTTAAGGCTTTAGAAGAGCATGTACCAAAGCTGTTTGATTTCGAGTTAAAACTTAATGATAACAAACAATTGGTATTGAAAACTCCATTGGACTTGAAAATGAAAGACTGCGGTTTTTTGTGAAATTTTAGGATTTAAAGAATGTAGTAAACCTGACTTTACATTCAAAGCATACAATACTTATACTTCTACTAGCAAACCCTCCTTTCATGAAACCTTTATCTCTTATTGAGTGGCATTGTAATATTATAGAGTACAGTTTTGAAAATCATGATGATCACCCTCATTTACATAAACACGGTGAACTTCTTCATATAAGTTTTGTGAATCAAGATATATATAATAGTAGAAAGAAACTAGAATTCCTAAGAAATTCCTGATAAAATCATGTTCGTTCCTATTCGAAAAGGACTAAATGAAATTAAAGAAATCACTCTCACACCTATAAATGAGAAAAACGTACATATTAAGAATTTAAAAAATGTTGTAGTTTATCTTCAGTTGACAGAAGATTAATAAGAGATGGGTAATTTTTTTATAGGAGATCTATCCTATAAAAAATTAATAAAATATATTATTTTAAAATAAATGAGTGACGATTCAAATAATCTAATTTATTGTGTTAAATGCAAAAAGAAGACTAATAGTATAAAATATAAAAGAAGTTCAAACAGAAAAAGGACGATGGAGAGTTTCTGCCCAATGCTCCAAATGCAAAACGAATAAAAGTAAATTTATTCCAGTACCGGAAAATCATAAAATATCACAGATTGAAGAAGTAAAGAAATTAAATGATGAAGATAAACTAGTGCAAGCTAAAGAACTACACAAACCAGTAAGATCAAAGTTTGATAGAAGGAGAATAATAACGAAAGGTTTAGATGACTTATGGGCTGCTGATTTGGTAGATATGAGAAAATACCAAAAAGAAAACTAAGGGTATTGTTACTTGCTAAACGTTATCGATACTTTTTCAAAGTTTTCTTGGGGTGTTCCTTTAAAAAAGAAAGATGGACCAACAGTTTCGAAAGCATTTCAAAAAATTATTCAAAATTCTAAATCAAAAAAACATAATCCGCCGAATCTTCTCCATACTGATAAAGGGTTAGAGTTTACAAACAAGCATTTTAAATCAGTTCTAAAGGAATATGACATCAAAATGTATCATACTGAAAATGAAGAGAAATCATCTATAGTTGAGAGATTTAATCGTACTTTAAATGAAAAGATGAGATTACAGTTTGAAGTGAGGGAAAACAAAAAGTGGATTGATATTTTACCGAATCTATTGAATGATTATAATTATAAAGATGTTCATCGTTCTATAAAGATGACTCCTGCTGAAGTCAATAAATCTAACGAAAGTGAAGTTTTAAAAACACTTTTCCCTCCTAAGAATAAGAAAACCAATAAAATACCAAAAATACTTTATGATATTGGAGATCGGGTACGGATTAAGAGATTCAAAAAAACTTTTGGCAATAAATACGATCCGAATTGGACAAAAGAAATATTCGAAATCAGTGAAATACAAAATACCGATCCAATCACTTATAAAATTAAAGATTTAAATAATGAGGAAATAATCGGATCTTTTTACAAGGAAGAGTTGCAAAAAACAAAATTTTAAGAAAAAATGAAAATAAATTTTTTTCCATAAAATAAATAACAAGAAAAATGTATGATGATGATGGAAACGAACTAAAACCTTCTGCTCCAGAAGGTGATTATAAATATCAACCATTTCAACAGAATTTATATCCTAAAATAAATCTTCCGGCTTTCGATCAAAATAATTATAGAATTAACAGAATAATGAACAATTATAAATATTTGGAGGAAGAAAGAAAAAGCAGAGAGAAATCGAGGAAAAAATATTCTAAAATTATGAAAGCAATGTTTGGTACTGAATGTTTGATAACTGCTTCAGAAATAGCAACAATCGGAACATCTTTGGCTATACCAGTAATTATACCATTTAGCGTTCCAATATCAGTAGGACTGACTTTAGGGTCTTCTATTTTAAGATCTTCCAGTGGTTTTATTGTGAAAAAGATGAATAAACATTCAGCGATATCTTTACTAGCTAAGGCTTAAACTCAATTCCATTGAGGAAAAGTTTACTAAAGCTATCAAAGACGGAAAAATAAGTGATGATGAATTTAATGACATCGAGCAGGAAATGAAAAACTACGAAAAAATGAAGGCACAATCTTTATCGGAATTCAAAAATGGAAAAAATAATTTTTCAGATGAAATGAAAACGAATTTGATTGAGAAAGGAAAAGATTTAGGACGTACTGAGGCATTGAATTCAATACGAATTAATAATTTTAAAATGTAAAATGTAAAAATCTTACAATTTTTTTATAGAAATAATTTTCTATAAAAAATTTAAAAAAAATTTTTTTTTTCTAAAATAAAACATGAATAATATAAAAAATATTTTTGCTAAATACAATAACGAAATCGAAAGGTATCAATATCATACCATCCTTCCAATATCCAACACTAATCTGAATTCTCCTAACAAGAAAACGGAGTTTAAAATTGATTGCGAAGATGAGTTTATCGACTTGAAAAATGTTAAAGTTGATATTCAGGGAACTTATAAAGCTGGGGACAATGCGAAAAAGAATTTTAAAATGATTGATAATTTTCCCCAATTTTTATTTTCACGAATGGAGGTTAAAAAACATAATACAATTGTAGATGAAATTGATAATCCGGGTATAACAAGCTTAATAAAAGATATAGTATCTTATTCAGGACCGAAATCTACTAATGGAGAAGCAATTGTTTCAGGATTTAAATCTCGATTTGATGGAGGAGGAGGTTTTAACGCTCGCTGTTATCTTCATAGTTTTGGTCTAGGATTTTTTCAAGATATTAATATGCCTCTTTACAAAGGAGGTTTTGTAATAACTTTCATCAGAGATAATAATGATAATGCTTGTTACCGATGGACAACTGGGGCTGATGCAGCTGCAGCAGCAACATTACCTCCAGAAATTAAAATCGAAATAAAAAGTTTGAAATTAATTGTACCTATTGTGGAATACGTTCATGATGCAAAAGTAAATCTCATTGCTGAACTAACTACAAAAACTGAATATTTGCTGCAGTTTATAAAGTATCAACTTATTGAACTTTCTAATGTTGTAGGAAAAACTTTAGCATCCGATATTACAAACATCTATCAAAATGTAGAAAATCCAGTATGGGCATTTATAGTCTTTCAGAGGAACAAACAAAATGATCAAAAAGAAAATAATAGTCATTTCAATAACGAAAAAGTCAAAAACTTCTGGTTAATGATTGCAGGAAAAAGATATCCTGAAGAGGCTCAAAATTTAGATTGGGATGGAGAAGATGAAAATTATATTTCAGCTTATAACGATCTTATTGAATTTTCAAAGCTGTACAAGAAAAACATCTCTCAACCTATTCTAGATTTAATTACTTTTAAATCAGAACATCCCATATTCAGTATAAATTTAAATCATCAACCCAAAGCCATTTCATCAACGAAAACCAATATGATATTCAATGCTGATTTTCATGATGCGATTCCTGCTGCTAGTGGTTCTAAATCTGGTACGATCTGTCATGTCCTATTGTTATCTCCTGTAGAATTTAAATACTCTCCAATGAAAAACACCATTGAAAAAGTATAATTTCCGATAATAGAGTTTAACGTTTTTTATAAGATTAAAGTCTTATAAAAAAAATTTCTTCTAAATAAAAATGTGTTTATTAGGTTGTAAACATATTGTTATCAATAATTGCTCTTGTTTTGCTTTACCGTGGATTAATGAATCTTACAGATTAGAGTTCGATTATTTGGCTTTACATTTTGATGAAGAATGGGATAATTATGTTTCGGATCTATCAAATAAAAACAGAAAGATTTTAAAACTTCTTTATAACAAGGGTTTGAATCTTGATAAAGAATATTTGGGTAAAATTTTAAATAAAAAATATTTTACTCCAAAAGATAAAGCTATTATTGTATTTTTTGAAAAGAGAAAAAATTTTCCGTGGTAAATTAAATTGAATTTTAAAATTATTTGTTTCCTAAATAAAAACATGAATTCCGATTGTATGATGAAATTTTTTATCTTTTTGTCTTTCTGCCTTCTGTCTTCAAAAGCCGGTTTAATATGGTCTTCTGAAGAAGATTCTTCAGACTCGTCTGACGAATCCGAAATACCATCAACAACTACTGTACTTCCAAAAATTCTTCCTTATGCAAATGATGGTGCCCCTGTTCAATATAATACGATAAAAGATATTTCGAAAATTCCTAAAACCCAACTCTATATCTTAGAATGTAAGGATATTGTTGATGAAAATGGTAATATAACAGGAAACCATTGTTATAAAGTTCCTTATCCAATTGATAATTCAGCATTATGGAGAAGAACAATAATTAAATCTTAGTTCCTTTAAAAAGCCCTCAACAAATTTTATATAAAGTACATGCTTTATATAAAATAATTCAAAAGTACTGTTTTCATAATTTTTTATTAAAAAAATTGATTTTTTTTTTTAATTTATCTAATAAATAAAACAATGGATAGAGAAAATGTTAAAAAGACACAAATAATTAATATTTGATTTCATAAAATGATTACGACCCCAATTCCAAGTTTGCGTTAGATATATGCATGAAA
Organism: Orius laevigatus; assembly: GCA_018703685.1. Classification (NCBI taxonomy): domain Eukaryota; kingdom Metazoa; phylum Arthropoda; class Insecta; order Hemiptera; family Anthocoridae; genus Orius; species Orius laevigatus. The sequence goes on from JAGWEN010000084.1 coordinate 189,006, forward strand.
TATTTTTTGACCGTCCTTCTGAAAAATATTTTTTTATTTTTTTATTGATTATATTATTAGTATAATTATCAAATATAATTACACTATTTTCTTCGCATTCATTTACATTAATTAGATCTGAGATAGAATTATAAACACGTGCTTGGTTTTCTTTCATTAATTTTTGATACATTGGTTCATTTTCGGCATAAGGGGAATAAATATATAAATGGTTATATTTAAGTCCCCAAGGCTGCGTTACTATATTATAAGCTAAAACCGTTTTACCAGACCCAACATTACCAGCAATAATTAATCTTAGAGGTGTAGGAAAGACATTATTATTATTATTAGTATTATTGGGTAAAATTATATTACGATGTTCCATTATATTAATTTTAGTTTTATTGATATAAAATCAAAAACCCATTTCATTTTAAGTTTAAGTAGGTCAAAAAAATCAGCGGAAAAGTGGGAGAAGGACGAAATTAATAATTTTGTTAAAATATGTTTTGGGTCAAATGTAAGTTATGAATTTTAGTGAAGTATTTTCGTGGATGATTGCAAGTTGAGAATTTTATAGAAATTTTTAGGGTTATTCGAAAGTTGAGAATTTCAATGGGAAACTTTCTGGATGAATCAAAGAACAAAAAATAAAAGAGACCAAAAAAATAGGATCGAAAATGACCAGTAAAAAATCATTGAATTTTGTGAACAAATTCAAGTTGATAATTTCAATGAAAATTTTGTGGACAAATTCAAAGAACAAAAGTATTTAGGGATAATTGTAAGTTCAATTTGTGAAATGGAAATTTTAGGATCAAAATCAAAGAAGGTAAAGGAGGTGAGCCAGCTCACCCATAATATATCTACTTAGAAGTAGTAGTAGTAAAAGTAAAAGTAAAGTAGTAGTAAAGTAAGTTTTAAGAAGTAAGAGAAGAATTAAAATTAATTAATTAAAAAATTAAATAATTATTATATTAAATAATAATTAATGAAAATTAAAAAAAAATAAATAAATAAATAAAATGAAATAAAGTAAAAATCCGCTAATAAAATAAAGGTTTCAGGGCGAGAGCTCTGAGCAAAGTGAGGCGTGAGGCGTGAGGCTCCGTGAGAGTCTTGGCTATTGGGAATGGACTTTTATGATTTTTTTTCTCTGGTTTGGGCGAACGGATCCGGACCAAACTTACCAGATCGTGAGTCCAGACATTCTACTAGGTCCCTGTAAAATTTCAAGTCGATCGGAAAATTGGAAAGCCCGGAAAACCCTTGATAGGTCCCAAAAACGTGGATACTGGACTTTGCCCATTTTTCATGGACGTTTGGGTCGATCGATCGAGCCCAAACTTTACACATCGTCTACCCATATGAAAGGCCCTTTGTGTGTAAAATTTCAGGGAAATCGGAAAAACTTTATTTTCCGGCTCCGTGAGAGTCTTGGCTATTGGGAATGGACTTTTATGATTTTTTTTCTCTGGTTTGGGCGAACGGATCCGGACCAAACTTACCAGATCGTTAGTCCAGACATTCTACTAGGTCCCTGTAAAATTTCAAGTCGATCGGAAAATTGGAAAGCCCGGAAAACCCTTGATAGGTCCCAAAAACGTGGTTACTGGACTTTGCCCATTTTTCCTGGACGTTTGGGTGGACCGATCGAGCCCAAACTTTACACATCTTCTATTTATAGGAAAGGCCCCTTGTGTGTAAAATTTCAGGGAAATCGGAAAAACTTGATTTTCCGATGGGCTTGACTCTTGGCTATTGGGAACGTCGGGAAAATGGGGTTTAGGGCTGTCTAAATGGGCCCAAATTTTGCATAAGTTCGTCTTATATGTCCTCTTATAATGTAGTAAAATTTGGAGTAAATCGGAAAAGCTTTTATTTTTAGTACTGAAAAGGCGGAACTCCGCCGCACAGTGGTTCCAGAGCGGCAAAAACTCAATTTTCGAAGGTCAAAATTTTGAATATAGAATATATCCAGACCACTGTCAATAGCCTGTAGCATCACACTGTAAAAGGGTTTTTTCAAATTTTAATTTTGAAGGAGGTTATAAATAGTCAAAGTTGGAAATCAGCCGAAACGCTGATATTGGGGGTATTATGAAAAAAATGAAAATTTCACTTATGAATTGGTAAAATTGAATTAATTTGTCATTATTAGAGCCTAGTTACTATCTTTGAAGATGACTTTTTACTGTTCAGGCCAAATATAAAAAAATTAAAATTATTAGATAAGTCAACATGCAGGTATTTCGAGTTTTTTATGTATAAATTGTTGATTCAAAAAAAGCTCCGGCAGACTCCGGTCTGAAAATTGCCATTTTCTCTTCGATATTATACCATGAAAATGTGGTAAAAATTTCAGCTGCTCCTACTTGCTCTTGCGGTAGCTACATAATTTTTTCTAAGGCACCCACCAATTCTTTAGTCGCTCTTTGGTTCATTGCAATATCTGAGTAATGAACATTAGAATCTACGAATTCCCTGTTGAATCTGTTGAACCCTGCCTCATACTTTGACGTTGTTCGGAATTGGTTTTATGAAAAAAAGTAAACAATTTTGAACAAATCTAATGTATTTTTTAATCCTGAATCGAATGAGACTAGTGGCAGGTTGATAGGGTGATCCGTTCTAGAGATATTGAGTTTTTGCCGCTTTTTGGGCATTTGGGACCACTGTGCGCCGCACCCACGGCTCTAAATTTTCAGGATTTCTAATTTGCTGTTTAATTTTACGTATTGTTTTCTAATTCCATTCATTGTTTTATTATTTTGCCGAAAATCTAGTTAGTTTTATTATTTTAATAAATTAAAAGGTTACATCGCGTAATAATTCGAATTATCCGTTCTGATTTCACCGTTCACTGCTCCCCCCCCCCTTCTAAGTTCCCAATAGCCAAGACTCAACCGTTCTCCCGTAGCACCACTAAATGTATGACACAATGTGAAAATATTGGAAATTTTTCGAAGTTCAAAGCCTTACCACTTCCAAACCATAAACGATAGCGAAATTTGACTCTAAGTATCCGTCCTTAGCAATTAAATTACATTTAAAATAAGACTAATCCGGACTTGCTGGGACTTGGCGTTCTCCCGTAAAGCTTACTAAAGTGGAAATCAAACCACCGTCAGCCTGACGCTGGCCGTATGCCACCCCTTCTCCACCACTTTCAAATGGCTGACGATGATTTTTATGTCTTCTTATGTCAGATATGACCCAAAAATTAGTATTTAAAATACCATCTGTCAGAGGGCCTAAACCATCTGTTTTTTGAAATTCTCAAACTTTGATAGGGCGTATCTCGATAAGCAGTAAGGTTACGGGAAAATTTATTAAGTTAAAAATTGTTGAAAATTGTATGCCCTACAATATTGAATAGAGTGTGTTTTGTCATAAAACGCGTTTAGTTTAGGACTTGTGGCAACTACCAAGTTCCACATGTCCAAAACATATGATCTAATTGAATAAAAATCTAAAAACCCAAGAACATTATATTTTATTAGGAGAGCTCACCATCGACTCTCCTTAACTGGTGACCCGGAAACTTGGGTAAGATTTTTGCGGTTCCCGGACGTAATACACGGTCTATTGTTTTATTTTAGAGGTTGGACAAAATGCACTATCGCCCCGGACAAAATACACTATATCAGGTAAAAAATCAGGTAGAAAAGCAGGTATAATCTCAGGTAAGGAATTAAAATTTAAAATCGGCTCCCTGTGAGCCCACCGACTTGAAATTTTCAGGGCTTCTTGTATTAGAGAACCGTCACTTGGTATCACCTTTCTACTCATGAGAAAAAGTTAGATTTCGGTGTTGAGGGTCTTGGAGCTTTTTTCAAATCATCAATTTTCCAAAAAAATCTTGAAAACCTGGATGTTTTCTGTTAGAGACACCTCCTTATCAATATTTTCACCATTAGAAAAAATTAATCGTCTTTAAGAATCGAGTTAACCTACTCGCTGCATATTAGTTCGGAGCTTTACTCGCGAGAGGAAAAAAAATCCCTCTATAGTTATCAAACTTAAAGCATATTGGTTAAGAGCTTTGGTCGCGAGAGGAAAAAAATATCCCTCTACAGTTATCAAACTTAAAGCATATTGGTTCATCCGATCATTTATCCAAACTTCATCACTCTTTATACGCTCTATAATGATTTACAGTGTATTTCGTCCGAAAAAAAGGTTCAGGAGACCGTGTATTTTGTCCAAACTAAAGGTCGCATCACACCGTGTATTTCATCCGGCTTATAGTGTATTTTGTCCGAGAAAAGTAACCCAGTGTATTTTGTCCGTTTACCGATTTTTGCTTATTTCGTCGCTACAATCATCCGCAACAATCATGACAACAAACTTCAAAAATTTCGACACGAGGTATCCACCTCATCCTTCGTTGCTACCACTACCGAAATTCGACCTTTCTGGACGCTTGTCACCGTCCCACACTGACGAGGAACATCCTTCGCCTTGTCCTTCCCTACCATCTACTTCGAATTCATCTCCTACGAATTCATCTCTTCCCATCAACCACTCATCTACATCGATATCAACACATTCTTGCGGATGCGAATCACTCAAACAGCAGATTGAACATCTAAAGGACTTAGTCAATCAACTTCTACAACGACAAGTTCCTTGTTCATCTCGACGACATCAACATTCAAAACCATCAAAATCGAAACTGCAAAACAAGCCACGAACACCTTTTTTCATCAATCGAAATTACGGGATAGTATGCTTTTTCCACCACTCTTTTGGAAAACACGCTCAGAAATGCACATTCCCTTGCTATTTCTACGACTCGCATACTGGGAATAACAACGAAACGAATAACGAACGAACGACATTCAAGAGAGCATCGGCGTAAAAGTCGAAGAAATCGGTGGCATTCGAGATAAAGACATCGGCGCACGAGGTAAAGATATAGGCATTGTGGAGGACACCATTCTTGGCGATGGCATCTGTGGCGACGGCATCTGTGGCGACACCATCCGGGGAGACTCCATTCTTGGTGTTCGAGGAGCCCTCGGAGTCACATTTATCGGTGTTTTAAACGCTTCAACCCTTTCATTCGCAACCCGACCAATCTGCCTACTGTTCAGCTGCTGGGAGATCGGCTTTTGCCCTGATCCGGTGACGATACGAGCTGGAGGAGACCGATCTCTTATTTCATCTTCTTCATCCGATGACAAAATAATGATATCGTCGTTTTGAAGTTGCATGTTCAATCGATTGCTGTTCTTTTTCTTATTAAGGCTGTGCTAAACCCCCGGGATTCACTATTCCGGCGTTTTCTCCGGATCTAATTAATATTTTTTAATAATTTTTTTTTTAAAAATCATAAAAAAAATATACCGATGTCTACATGTGCGATTTTTTACTCTTTTGAAAAATATTTTCTGAAAGAGCCTTAAAGATCCTATGCTCACTAATTTTTGAGACATGATGAAAATTCTAAATTTTTCCTTGAACGAATAAGACTGAGAAATCAAAAATCGGTTCATTAGTTTCGGAGAAAACAGGGGAAATCGAAGTAAAAAAAAACAGGTCTTCAGGTGCTGCAACCCGACGGTGATTTTTCGAACTACAATACACTTCACATTTACGTTCAACCCCTAAAAATGAATTCCGCAATCTGATACAACGCTGCCGTTTTTACCATTTTACACTGTTGTCGGATTGAACCAAAACTTAAAATTTCATTTTATAATTTTTGTACCATATCGACTTGGCTTGACACTGCCCTACTTGCGTACGCTCATTTCGCTACAATTAATAGATCTTAGACTTATTTTATATCAATTTTATTGTTTTTTCGAGAGGAATACCGTGGGAATATTAATAATTTGTTCTAATCATTCGTTTGATTGAAGTTAACATTTTTTTTGTTTGAATTACCTGTCACTTTTAATTTTGATTAATTATTGATGTTTGTTCACACTTCACTGACCACCCTCGGCTTTTTTAAAATAAAGATTTCCTTTTCGTTCCTCTTCGCACGTTGAAGCTTTGGTTGAAGGGAGACATATTTTATTTGTCTCCGAGGGAAGCCGCGTCTTTCAACGCCCGCCGCTTCTTCCCTCATTAGCATACCGCTAATTGTCAACTAATTGACATTTAATTAATTTAATATTTTTAATTACTGTGGTATATCGTTTTTCTTATATTTTTAACAGCTATTATTTGGTACTAATCTTCAAACGATTAATTGCCATTTTTGGATCTAAAATGAAATAAATAGACGCTCGCATCTTTAATTTGCATACCTTATATATACCTAATTTGCATGCGAGCGTCTATTTATTTCATTTTAGATCCAAAAATGGCAATTAATCGTTTGAAGATTAGTACCAAATAATAGCTGTTAAAAATATAAGAAAAACGATATACCACAGTAATTAAAAATATTAAATTAATTAAATGTCAATTAGTTGACAATTAGCGGTATGCTAATGAGGGAAGAAGCGGCGGGCGTTGAAAGACGCGGCTTCCCTCGGAGACAAATAAAATATGTCTCCCTTCAACCAAAGCTTCAACGTGCGAAGAGGAACGAAAAGGAAATCTTTATTTTAAAAAAGCCGAGGGTGGTCAGTGAAGTGTGAACAAACGTCAACGGATAAAAACCACCACACAAAACAATTTGAAATTTTTGTTTAATCGAAACTTGATTTTGGTGCAAATTCGATAAAAATAGGACGAATAGCACAAAAATAAATCATAATGACCTAATTAGTTAATTAATTTAGGAAAATTGGCCACCCCCGGCTTGGGAAGTATGTGATACCGGGTTGTTATACACCTAGTACTACTTAGAAAATGTTGAAAATCCTTTAGCGTAATTCCTCTCCGTTCTCGAATTCTCTTTTAATTCAATACAATTCAAATTTTAGCGGCAAATCTCGTCAGACACAAAAACCGTTAAGCATTTATAAATTTCAGGTTTATAGGCCTGTAACTACCACATCTATTATTTTCACCCCAGTGGACAAAACGTGAACTAAAAGTGAAAATCAGCGCCATCTCTTAGATAAAGTATGCGAATACCTTTGGGTTTAGAACGGGCTTAATGTTGCTCATATTTCTCGAATTCCGATTTTTAGCGGATTTTTTATTTCCGTGAAATATTCGGACGTTCTAGAAATTTTTTTTATTTTATTTTTTTTTTATTTTATTTTTTATTTTTTTATTTTTTTTTTTAATGTAAGAAAAAAGATTATTTATTTCTGAACTCAAAAATCTATAAAATATAATAAGTAGGCAGAAAACTTGATAAAGCTGACATTATTTTGATACCATTACAATTTTGACTTTTTTTGGCAGAATCATTATGCTGCCCCATGTACGGCAAATATTTTGTACTTGTTCCTTGCTGAGATTTATAATTCCGCCGTCTTCAAGTGTGACGCAAAATTTGATGGATCCATCAGGCTGAGCCACAGCGGCGAGCGTACCGTCGATGGAATCAGGCGGAGATGAAATCGGAGCGGGGACGGGCCTCATCTTCGAACTTGCGAACGACGTCATCCGGATTTTTCACTGGCCCCGAATCCTTTCATTTTCTACTCTCCTAGACTCCGTCTAGAGAGGGGGGACCTCTGTGGCAACTACCAAGTTCCACATGTCCAAAACATATGATCTAATTGAATAAAAATCTAAAAACCCAAGAACATTATATTTTATTAGGAGAGCTCACCATCGACTCTCCATAGACTTATAGGCAAAAAACCGAAAATCAGCTTGGTTTTTCGCCCCTCCTGAGGGTAGCACAGGTTTCTCGAGTTCGAAAAATTAAGAGAGTCATCCCACCATAGCCCCGAACAAACTGTAAAAGTGTCGTTAAGTCCCCAATTTCTTCCAGCAGACCCCTTTTTTTTTTTTTTTTTTTTTTTTTTTTTTTTTTGCTCTGGCGACTGGACTACTAAGCGAAGTTAAAACGATTTGCAATTTTATAGCGAGTGCATTGAAATTATGTAAATAAATTTTAGCTTTCATTTTTATGCTCAGATTGTAGTGACCAAAATGGTTTTATACAAATAAAATTGATTGATAAAATAGCTTTCCAACGGTGTATTTAACAAGTAAATCGGTTAAGAATTAAGGGAGCTATGGACGTTTAAAGTTAAAACAGAGTCGATCCACCAATTTTATAATTCTGAAAAAAATTGGGTTTCCGACATAAAAATACACGTTTTCTGCTAGACTAGGTATTTGTAATTAAAATGACTGGCGGCATACACACTATCTACCGCCACTCCCTACGACTAGATTCAAGATGAAAGGTCAGCGCCACGAACACGCAATAATTTAATTTCGAAATGTTGTAAAAAGTCTGAATTCAGTTAAAACACTTAAAAACAAGATAAAAATGTAAAAACAAAAATGTGAAGATTGATATTTTAAAATAAAAGCTCAGAAAATCCCTCCATCAAGCTTAGACACTTCTCATTGGCCGAAGAGTTTCGGCCAATCAGAATCGGCCAGGCTGCATATAAATAGGAGTGGATCGAGCGCACTAATCAGTCTCACTCGAGACTTCAAAGGGTTTACATCACTATCCAAAGAAAAAGAAACCCACACTGCCAGTGACTAGTGACTCTAGCCTGCCGAGAACAAATATTCAGCTAAAGACTGGTTTTTTTTTCCGTTTCCATAATAAAAACGACTTTTTCTCCCTGACCCATTTTTGTGCCGCCTGTTGTCCATTAGGTTCCCGACACTTGCTCCCTGATAAGGAGTGTTGAGCGTACAAAGCCTACACCTCTGTCCAGAGGACAGAAACCTATGGCCGAAAGGGGCGGTTGAAAGTAGGGTCCTGCAAAATACGTTAGCGATTCGACATCCTATACGAAAGAACGCTACAATGACGAATCAAAAGTCAATGAAATACATTTTTTTAATGATAAAACGTTAATATATTGTCGTCAAAATTTCGAAGATCAAGCAACCTTCTCGTTTCCTCCTCATCGAGCTCCGGGACCGAAAGAGGCTCTTGTTCAACCATCTACTGGGATCACCTTACCACTTCCTCAAAATTTTTATCCTTAAATTTAAAATTCTTGAGGGGTATTCACTAATAAATAAAACAAGTTTGAAAAAATTAAGTAGGTATTTAATTTTTAAAAAAACTCCTTTTCAAGTATGTTTTTCTAATTCTTTCATATTTTTTTCGAGCTCCTTCACTGTTTGAAGCCGGATTCGGCTTTTTTGAGTTCCAAGCTTGTTAACGATAGCTTACTTAGGATGCCTCCAGACTCGGAGAGGGCGCCTCCCAACCTAGATTTTTGAACGTTTGTTCCCTTGCGAAAAAAGTCGCCTAGAATTTAAAAAAATTAAATTAATTCGCATTACTTTAATTTGATTGAGAGATCTAAAAAGAATGTCGGTAGAATTTGGAAGACAAATGGTGTGACGTTTTGCAGGAATGATTGTTCGAGTTCAGCCATAAATAGATTAGCATAGGAGGGTGCCATTTTTGTCCCCATCGCTGTGCCTTGAAGTTGTAGGAAAAATTTGTTTTCGAAAGAAAAATAATGGAGGACGAATTTAGAGAGATGGAGTAGGAAGACCCTTTTTTCTCATATTTTAAGGCCGATAATGAGAGACATACTCGGACATCGGCAGATGTCTCTGAGGGTCTTCCGACTGACAGGTACAAAAAGAGGAGTTCCCCCTTGCTTTGCTCAAACCTTACTGGCGGCCCTAATTTCTTGGATGGCTTCTAGGACTTCAGATTCTGTAATTTTTTTCTCGAAGAAGTAGACTTCTTCTCGATGACCTCGAACCGTTCCATCATTATTTCCGTTAGGAAATTTTTCGAGGCGAGCTGGTCGCTAAGGGAGCCAAACATGAAGAAGTTACGAAATCCATTTTCTGTAAAAAAAAAAAAAAAAAAAAAAAAAAAAAAAAAAAAAAAAAAAAAAAAAAAATAATAATAATAATAAATAAATAAATAAAATTAAAAAAAAAATTGATTTTTCTGAACAGATGATCATTTTTATTTGATATATATTTAAAAAAAATTTTAATATTTTTTTAATATTTTAAAAAGCTTATCACTTACTTAGCTTATCGTTCACCTTGCTGAGGGGGACACGTGTCTTGTGATGTGCCTGGCACATCATGCATTTTCGCAACCTAAAATAATATGCTTTCTGTAAGTAGCTGATTATGATAAAGCAAGAATATTTAGGTTTGAATTTCTGGGCTAATACGTACTGTTTAGGAGCATGCAGCCCGGCGAGGCATCAATCTCCCGCTTTACGACATGAAGATCGATGACTGATCTAATTGACGCATCTTCCTAAAAATATTTGGAAAATATTGCATGCGGATGAATAAGTAAGGACCGACCTTAGCATAGATGTCACAGAATTTGATGGCATCTAAGACTAGGACGTTTCAAAATCCATTTTCTGTAAGAACAGACGATTATATTTATTTGCTAAAGTAGGGTGAGCTAATAAAAAAAAAACTACCCTTACAACTAAACATATTACTAAACTACCCTAATAAACCAAACTAACCTCAACTTATCGGCTTTCTTAACAGATCCATGTCTTCCTTCGGGAGAAACGATTCTCACATTTGTGCAATCTATGGCATCTAGAATCTGTAGAGACGACACCAAACAATTCGACCAAGATCGAACTAGAAAGCAGCGGCACTTACGAAATCGAAGTATAAGCACCCGAACCGAAAAAACTCCGCGACCATGTCTTCGACGAAGGTGGCATCTGCGGGATTCTCGTCTTAGACCCGATTTCGACGGATAATGTGAAAATATTTCCGTTACTACCGCGAAGAACGCTCTGCATTAGGTGGCTCAGACCTGGCGCAGCTATTTTGACTCGATGGCCTCGAACAGTTCCATCATTAGTTTCTTAGATTCAGCAACTAAATTCTCTTGTTTAAAAACGAATATTTAAAAAAGCTAATCACTTAATCCAAGATTGCCGATTGGTGATTTTTCGAGGCGAGCTGGTCGCTAAGGGAGCCATACAGGACGAAGTAGGTAAGTTGTAAGGCGTAGCTATTTTGGCTCTTGCAGATTTTATAGAACTCTACGTCTGCATGAAATAGGTCTTCTACCAGGCACCACCGCATCGATCACCATCGCCATCAATTTCTTCATGGTCCAGTCGACGAACTTCATCTATTTCATCCACTCGATCGATCTACCAAGCTGCGACCTCTTCGTCTTGATCATTTTATCCGTCGTCATCATTTTTTTCTCATTTTATGTTTATTGCGCTGTCAAGTACATACCCTACGTTTTTACCGGCCATGGACAACTATAAAATAAAAATAAAAACAACTCAACATATGTTTATTGATAGTGCCTAACGGTCCAATATGTTATAAATCGGGAGTTCCAGGTCCGAGCACCTGGACTAAAGTGTATTCAAAAATATTACCGCACTCCGTATTTCGGAGAATTTGAAAAAATTTCAGCAGCTCCAGCTGCCTCCATTCCTCCACTCGTACCCGCATAGTTGGCCAGGCAGATATTAAGTTTTTAGTCTTCCTGGACATTTGCTTTAAGAAAATGAAGGAAAAAAAAAAAAAAAAGTAAAGTTTGAAGATTATTCTGTTTCATCATGCCAGGTAAGTCTTTTTTCGTAAAACTTAATCACGATTTGCGGGCATTTTTCATTTGCATCTTCCCCCCGGACTAAATCGACCTCGTCGGTGCCCTGTAATATACAATGTAATATAATGTAATATACAGTAATATACACATTGAAAATGTTTTTAAAAAAAATATGTATATTAAAAAATATTAAGTAAAAAAAAAAAAAAGCGGCCCATCTCAGATCTTCAACTTTTCGAATTTCTTCTCCCTGGTTCTTTTTTAATTGTCTTCATTAGCTTCTCTTTCTGGGCCATTTTTCCCTTCCGCCATTCACCATAACGCATTTTGGGGGGAGGGGAATCCTCCCGAAACTCATAAATGTCATACTTGTGCAAAGACCAGCAGGTGACGTTAATCTTTTCGCAAGTGGCCATGAACTTACTTGCTGAGGGGAATCTTGTGATGAGCCAAGCGAAAAAACAAGTTTAAAATTTTATCCACAAAATTACGAAGGTCAAGCAACCTTCCTCTTCGCCTTAGCTCCAAAATGGAAAATGGTTGAAGAAATTCTGCCATCGGTCATCGGCAGTTCAATCTGTGGGAGAACTTGCCGAACTCTGAAAAAAAGCGGCTTTCCTCCTTAACTTAAGAAAAAAAAATTGTCTCTAATCGCTCCGGTGACCTAAATACGCTAGGGCGATGATTCGACGAATTTACTTGCGAAGGTTACTTGTGATCCTCTTTTAAATTGATGCCTCAGAATTGGATGTCATCGAGGGCTTGGAACTCCAGATCTCCAGATTCGGCAATCCTGGCGAGAGTTAATTTTACGTAGTTAACTAGTCGGTAATTTTCTTCTACGATTGAAGAGATGCTGTCACGCTCCCGTTAGGATTCTGGGGAAGCGGACAAGGGCGATTGGGAAAAGTGAGTTCATAGAGATAAAAGGTAACAAGGAAATTAAGAGGGTTGTTAATAAAAACACAAAATTTGGGACACTTTAGCTTATATTTTGAGAATGGGGTAATTCGGACGGTCGAAAAAAATTTTCATGTTATATGGAAATTCTACTATAAAAATTTTTAAATTTTTTTGAAAATTTATTATATACCTATGGAGCTTTATTACCAAGAGGTTGTTCTATGAAAATTTTGAATGGTTTTGGTTTAAACGGTTTTGGAGAAAATCGCATTTTCCTCGGTTCACAAAAACCTAAACCTATTATCGTATTAGAGAAGGTCTCTATAAAATTTCAAGTAAACCGTTCCTCAGGAAGCCGAGATCCAGATACCCGAAAATCGCATCTCGTCACGTCCAGTAAACATACACTTGGTACCGTTTGAACTTTCGGACGGATTTTGCTTGGCGGGGCGGAACGCTACCGCGTTCCTAGATATCTCGAGAACCAATGATGCCAGAGTCCAGCTTTTTTTTTTTCAAAATGTAGAGCTTTTTTGGGCCCATCTAGTATTTTTTTCAAATTTTTCAAACCATCAGAAAGTCTCGAAATTTGAGAAAAAAGATTTTGAGAGCCCGAAAAAAAATGTTCCAGAAGAGGTGGCACGAAGATATTTACACCAATTGTTCATCTACTAGTTACCTACTTACCAGAATTTTTTCAGAATTTTCCAGGTGGTGGATCATGGTGAAAAAAAGGTTTTTCTGAAATTTTCATGATTTTTTTTTTTGCTTACGAAGGGAAGTAAGACTTTTATTTTTATAGTCAATGATGCGTTATTATTATTAGGTTTTTTTATTAATAAAAATGAATGTTTTTTGTTTCTTGCGTTTTATCTTCTACTTGGATGTTATCTTAGAAATTTCGAGCTTTTTCATTAATTCTTAATCCTAGTTCACGTCAAAACATCCTTCCAAGCTCCGTGGGAAGGGAAAAGAAGTCATTCTTCTTACGTTTTTATCCTAAACCTAAGAAATGGCTCCCCCAAATAAATGTTCATTGTGTTCGGTTTTTTTGCGAAAAGTAAAGGGTTATGTTACTATAATAAAATGTAATAAACAAGCCAAGTTCTTTTCGATTTCGAAATCCTTGTCCATAAGGGATTTTATTTGTTTCAAGTGCAAAAAAAAAAAAAAGGCCTACAAAGCAAAAAAAAAAAAAAAAACCTGTAGCTCCAGTAGTTCCGACTACCGTTGATGCAGAAAATCTAGGTGAGTAAAAAAATTACCTAAAAATAACCTAATTATGTAATTAACGTTGGAAAAAAAAGTAGCTTTCACCTTCCATTTTTTTTTTTTTTTTTTTTTTTTTTTTTTTTTTTTTTTTTTTTTTTTTTTTTTTTTTAAGGTAATGAAGTGAATATGACTGAATCGTCGATCTCGAGCGAAGATGACGCTTCTTTTGTTATTCATCCAGCAAAACATACAAAATCTGAAGAGCTTGTAGAGATGAATATTCCCAGAACCATTAATTCGACTCATGGTTACTGTTTCATTTGCAATGCGAAAGAGTCGATCTTTGTTGTACCTGAAAAGGCAAGAATGCAATGTTTTTTGAAAAAAAAAAAAAAAAAAAAAAAAAAAAAAAAAAAAAAAAAAAAAAAAAAAAAAAACTTGTACATTCCGCCAAATAATCGTTGCTGCAGAGATCATTTACTAAATGAAAGATTTTATGAAACTGACCTTGAAAAAATTAAATGTTTCTCTAAACTTTCAACTATGAAAAAATCGGATTTAGAAAAACTCATGCAGTACTTGTCAGAAAAATCAACATTGCCTTCTTTAAATGAAAGCAATTTGAAATGTCAGCCAAAAAAACTTAAAATGTTAACAGGTTTTTCATTGGAAGAGGTAGAATAATTGTTAATAAATCATTTAATATTAATTGTTACAATTATAGATCGATGTTATAAATGAAATGTTGCTTTCAATGAGGAATAGTTCAAACCGAACTAGATTTGAAGCGCTTGTCACATTTTTGATTAAATTGAGAAGTGGGAATTCCAATGCCTTCATATCTGGGATTTTGGACATTTAACAGGAAAAGTAGTTTCTGATTACAATGAAAGCGTGTTTAACAGCTTCGAAAAAGATGTCCTACCGATAAACTTCGGAATTAAGGCAAATTCAAGAGAAGACTTAATAAAAAATCATACCACCGAGGTAAATTATGAATTTTTAATTGATTTTGTGTTTAATGTTTTGTTTAATACATACCTATATAGATAGCGAAAAAACTTTACGATGCTCAAGATAAGCTCATCCTCATTTGCGATGGAACTTACGCAAGACACCAAAAGAGCTAAAATAATGTTTACCAGCGAAAATCATATTCAGGACAGAAGAAGGTCCCTCTATGCAAACCATTCACAGTTTGTTTCACTGATGGTTACATTGTCGAACATGTTGGGGCCTTTCACGGCGAACATGAACGATGCAGCCATTTTAAAAATTGTGTTAGATGATCCAAATGGATTGTCAACATTACTTCAGCCAGGAGATATATTTGTGCTGGACCGTGGATTTCGCGATGTCGTCGAATTACTTTACTTACCTCGAGAGGGTAATTTATTTTTTCATTTTGGTTGATGGTGTGTGAGTGTGCTTTAATCTTTGTTTAGGTACGAAGTTAGGATGCTGGCGTTTAAAGGAAGACAAAAGCAGCTTACGGACGTGCAGGCTAATGAATCTCGCTTTGTCACGAAAACTCGGTGGGCAGTAGAGTCTGTACACGGGAGAAAGAAAAATGAAAAATATGAAAGGTTTTATTATTATTTTTTCTATTAGGATCAAAAATGAAGAATAAAATTAACTTCGCAACAAAACAATGTTTATTATTGATACATACATATTGATTCAAAATAGTCCAATACATAATATTAATTAATCAATTGGCGGATCATCAACGTATTCGTGGGTACTGGCTCTTAACTTTTTCATAACTTCCGTCATTCTTCCCGTTTTTTTCCGTTATTTAGCACTGTTTATGCGGCTGTCTTGATTTCCTTCTTCAGAATAAACAAGACGGTTTCCCCCTTTATCAGATCGACAAGTAAAAACTAATTTCGTTCTTATTAGAGATAGTAGATTCTTATTAGTAGATTTTAAAACAGATTTACTCCTAAAAGTATGTTTTTCTAATTCTTTTATATTTTTTTCGAGCTCCTTCACTGAAGCCGGATTCGGACCATTTCGAATTGGATTGCCTCCATCAAAGTAATTTGTGTCAGAGGAGTCTTAAACTCCAGCCATATCTCCACACGCTGCCCCCACCCCTTGCAGGGAGGACCCCCAGCCTTCATCAATCGTGATCACCGGGGGTGACACTACTTTAAGAGCAGCCACGCGGTCGCTACGACAAGGTACCTCCACTCCTCTTCCTTGCGTCGTGCGTGGCTGACTGTGGAAGACTTCATATGCGCTTACTATGTCCCATGTATCTTCAAAATTGGGATTATGGGGTGTTTTAAGCCCCATAAATAAGTAAATAAATTTATCTAGACAAAGTTTTTGCGTTACCCGGTTCTAGACTCCCGAAAATCCTGGCTCAGGAAACGATTAAGGCAAATACATATTGGTTTAGTGCTCTAAAGAACATTATATAAGACCACAACCTAGATTTCGTCCTCTCTCTGGAGAATAGGGAAATGTGGATTTCCTTTCTCCCCAAGGATTGCTTAGAAAGACTGGACAAGACTTCCAACTACATATCTCCTGTACAAGGAACTTGATCATAGCGAACCACTTTTCAATTTCGACGCTTCTCCCTCCAAAATTAGCTCGTCCTATATTGCGCGATGGTGGTTTAAATTAAGAGGTGAACTATTATTTTTGAATTCATCCCCTGCTAGGGAAAAAAAAGCTCCCAAATAGTGACATCTGCTCCTTATGCAATGACCAAGTCAAAGAAGATACCTATCATTTGATGGCAAATTGTCCCATCCATTCTGAAATCAGAAGATTGCACATAGGGAAAAGTAAAATATCAAGATTTGACTTAATAGAAGAACTAAATAAACCCGGATCTCTCTCATTGATTTATTTCGTTAGACATGCTCTAGAGTACAGAAAAGAACTTGTAAACAACATATTTTAATTTCTAAGCAAAAAAAAAAAAAAAAAATAAAAAAAAAATAAAAAAAAAAAAAAAAAAAAAAAAAAAAATAATAATAATAAAAAATAAACATAAAAATAAAGAAAAAATTCATTTCACACACATTCATTCATTCATTCATTCATAATGCTGCCCAAGTTCTTACGTTTTGGGAGTTCATGAGACATGATCCCTTTGTTTGTGAACTTACTCTCATCTGTCCAAAGGATGCATGATAAGAGATCAGGTTCGTCTACAAACAAACTCTCAACCTAAAACTCCTAAAAGTATAAAAAATTAAAAAAAAAAACATCGTAGAATTAAAAAAAAAAAATAACGATAAAACCTGCATCAAAAAGTCCAATCTCCTCTGAAAGTCTGATGCGAGTGCAAACTGTATAGCTGCGGATTTGTCTCAGGTTCAGGATGGTAAAGAAGTGGTCCTGGGTTACTTTAGTCGTTGTTTGTCGAAAGCTGAGTGTAATTATTGTGTCACGAGAAAGGAACTGTTGAGTGTCGTCAAGGGGTTGCGACGATTTGAATCCTTTGGATTGGCGAGCGGTGTTGAATTCACAGTAAGGAGTGACCATGCCTCTCTTACTTGGCTACGTAATTTTAAAATTCTGGACGGTCAATTGGCGAGGTGGCAAGATGCACTTTCGGCGTTCAATTTCGTTGTGGAATATAGACCAGGAAAACACCATTCGAATGCGGACGCTTTGTCGAGAAGACCGTGTTTGCCCGATAGCTGCAAATACTGTTCAAGGTATGACAGTAAAGAAGATGGGGCTGTGCTGCGACGGACGACTTTCCGTTTTCCCGATGTCGATTGGTCTAACGAGCAGAAGGGTGACGCTGATATTTTGCCGGTTTATAATTGGGTCTTGTCTAACACCAAACCTGGTCGCGAAGTTGTTGCCGCTTACAGCGCTGTCACAAAGGCTATGATGGCTATGTTTGAATCGCTGAAAATAGAAGATGGGGTTTTGGTGAGGGAGTGGTCGGATCCCCGAGGAACAAAGGTTATACGGCAGGTTATTGTTCCGAAATCGATGCAGCAAACGGTATTGAAGAAGGCTCATGAGTTAGGGCATTTCGGTGCGAGACGAACATTGAGCATCCTGCATGAGCGCTTTTATTGGGTCAATCACAATGCGCACGTCAGGAATTTTATTAAGAGCTGCGATGTCTGCGCTCGTCGAGGTGACAAGGTTTCGTCAAGATCGAAGGCACCGATGCAGAAGTTTACTGTTGGGTCTCCTTTTGAACGACTGGCAATAGATGTCTTGGGTCCTTTTCCGAAGTCTAGGTCTGGGAACCGGTTTCTGGTCGTTGTGATGGATTACTTCACGAAATGGCCGGAGGTCTTTGCTTCTCCTGACCAGAAAGCGGAGACAGTCGCACAAGGCCTTGTGTCAAATGCCATAGCCAGATTTGGAATTCCATCGGAGATTCATAGCGACCAAGGAAGGAACTTCGAGTCTGAAGTCTTCCAAGAGACATTGAAGATTTTGGGCGTTCATAAGACGAGGACGACGGTACTTCGTCCTCAGAGTGACGGCATGGTCGAACGGTTCAACAGGTCGTTGCAGAACATAATCGCGAAGTTTGTGTCGGAATCTCAGGACGATTGGGACGAAAAACTTCCTCTCGCTTTATTAGCCTACAGGGCTACTAAACATTCTGCGACCGGATTTTCGCCTGCAATGTTAACGTTTGGGAGGGAGCTCTTGTTGCCGCCTCATTTGATGTTCGGTTCTCCGCCTGGTTCGCAGAGTACGACGGCTTACGCTGCAAAATTGGATAAGACGATGGATTCGGTTCACGAGGTCGCTCGGAAGGAGCTTCTACGGGCAGCTGACACGTGTAAACGCCGGTACGACCTCAACAAGAAGTTGCCACGTTTTGAGGTGGGTTCGTCGGTTTGGTGCCACCTTCCGAAGCGCACGATAGGGAAGTCGCCGAAATTAATGTTGCCTTGGAAGGGTCCGTGCAAGGTGATCGAACAGATCAACGACGTGGTGTTTCGCGTTCGACTTTCGAATGGACGGCGATTGAATGTACATTGTGATCGATTGGCTCACGCGGCGGACTGTCGTAGGACGACAAGTCGAATGGTCGACCGGGACGAGTGGGAAGCTTGGTTGGACCACGTAAAGAGGTTCATGTCGGCGGCATGAGCCTATGAATGCCTGAAGACCCCCCCCCCCCCCCCCCGATGGGTGTAATGATGCAAAATCAGATGTTTGAGAATGAAATAAAAATCAGTTGAGCTTTGGAGCTCGGTGCGTAAACACGCGTATTTATTTCAATATATTAAACCAACTTTCAAATCTGGACCTGTCCTACGAAATCCTCAAAAAGCATTTTCACATCGTCCTCACAATTAAACAATTAACGATTTATTACGGGAAAAAAAATTAAACATTCACGTCTGTTGAGGGAAACAGCTACCACTCTGCTGAACAAATTTATCGCATTTTTACCCCAAGGAGAGGATCCAATGCAGTCGTTTCTGACCAAAGTACAAAATTACCAAAGGAGTATTTCAGGGATATAATCTTTTATTATATTATAATGTTCCTAATTTTAATTTTTTTTTTTTTTTTTTTTTTTTTTTTTTTTTTTTTTTTTTTTATAAAAACAAAACACTTCTGACACCAATGAAAAGAAAACACTTCTTTATGCTCCGAGCTCCAAAGCTCAACTGATTTTTATTTCATTATAAAACATCTGATTTTACATCAATATTCTGCAGAGCGGGATTCATAGTAGTTAAAATGAAAATGGCGTCACAATGAGAAGTGAAAAACAAGGCGGGCCTCAGCGCTATGTCTGTCAATTCGATCGTGGAAAGATTTTCCTTCTCAACAGGAAGGTGACGTCGATCCTCGTCACCTTGAATATTTTCTCCGGCTGATATCATATTTTCATTCTCTTCTTTGGTTAACTCGTCGAGTTCGAGTTCTTAATTAGCAACTAACGCAAAAATTTTTTATTGTCCTTAATTAAAGACGGGAACAAATAAGGCACAATGCCGTTTGAATTTTTTCTCTGCGATGAAAAATAGATTTTTAATGATTTTTTGAAATAATGGAAATTTGACGCTTTGATACCACGCCGATAACAGGATGATCTTGAAACGTCATAGCACCAAGCTATTGAGACCGCATGATTATTTAGTTAAACGTCACCGGGGAAACCTCCTCGTCGGTTACCTACCTCGCGTATTCAGTTTATTTTCAATTTAATTTATTTACTTTATCTAAAATAATGGAATTTAAAAAAAGGAAAGAACATAGAAAGTAAATAAGAAAGGTAAATTGGAAGAATCGGCCTTAATAAAACCCATGCGAAGAGATTTAGACATTTTAAATAGTAATAAAAATAAATTGATATTAATAATTGGAAATAAATTTAAAACAATTAAAACACGGTAGGAACTCAGTAGGACGCGTGTGTAAATATAATACGAAATGTTGATAACCTACCGCTAAGGTAGCCATGAGGGGAACCATAGACACAAAAAAAAAAGCGGTGTAAGGCTCCGAGGGGGGAAGATTCCAACTATGGCCGATAGGTAGCGGTGATTGGTATGATCTCGTCACGTCACGTTACCAAAATGCGATTTTTTGAAACCTCCCAGAAATTACGAAATAATTAATTCAATTAAAAATTAATTATTGAATATTTGAAGTTTTTAACATTTAAAATGCTTATTTTTAGACCTACTTTATCGGAAAAATAGGTTTGTTTAAGAACTTTTTGACCCACTTTAGTTGCTAATTTTCTCCCTTATTTTTTGCTTCTGACGAGTTATTCTCATATTTTCTCCAGCTAATGCTATATTTTTAACTTTTCCAATTTCTTCTCCACTTCCAGCATCCTTGTGGATTCAGCAATCCGGGATTTTTAGCGAAATTTTAATATTATAATATTAAAAATAGGAATGTAAAAAAATTCACAAGAAAAGTCACAAAAATTACCTTCTTGGTCTTTAATTATGATCTTGGTCTTTAATTAAATAATGGTTTAAGTAAAATTGTTTTAAAATTCTTAAGTTGTAACTCCATTCTTCATTTTTTGACATTTGAAAAATATTTAAACTTTTTAATGTATAAATAACTAGGTAGCACAACTGTTTATTACATATATGGAGCGTCCCCTGAATTGGATAATAGTAATCGTGGTTCTCATTAATTACAAAAGACCCATTGTCATCCTTGTAAATTATATAGGATTGGTCATTGAATTCGAAATCGACGTCTCGATACTTTGACATTTTATCTCGACGATGCTCTCTTCGCTTTCGACAAATCCATCTGGACTTGCCCCCAAAAACCCATTACTCGCAAGATAAATTCCACAGGGAGTGACTTTCTTGTTAGTTGCTTTCATGAACTCATCCACTGCAACACTTTCGTTCTCCACTCCCCAAA
Source organism: Orius laevigatus (assembly GCA_018703685.1). Taxonomy (NCBI): domain Eukaryota; kingdom Metazoa; phylum Arthropoda; class Insecta; order Hemiptera; family Anthocoridae; genus Orius; species Orius laevigatus. The sequence goes on from JAGWEN010000084.1 coordinate 210,046, forward strand.
TGATTGCTTTCGCACCACTGCAGTTATATTTGCCACTTAAACAGGGATACTGGGAACGATTCCGTATTGAACTTGAAATGGCAGCTCTTAAGTTGGACGCAGTCAATCTGTCCTTTTTAACTTTTCCCCACAAAGGGTTGGTTCGTTGGCCTAACCAGCCTGGTAAACCGAAAGGTACAGAACAAACGTGAAAAAGTCTGTAGAACGAGTGCCCGAAAACATACCTTGATAAACGCGCAACTTAGGTGCTGGAGGCGAAAAACGAACTCGATGTTTAGATTTCGCAAGCCAAATAGCTTTCGACCAATCGCTTGGATATGCTCGCGATGATTCAATATCGTTCATAATATGGTAAAAATATCTTTCTCCCCTTAAAAATTTTTTCTTTCTGCATCGATCGCATCGTTTGCGCTGCTCTTTTTCTTCGGTTGCGTCGGATTCCTTTGATGACGACGGTTCGGTTGCCCTTTTCTTCCATTCAGGTTCTGAACTTTTGGAAGGACTAGCGACGACTAGAGACGATTTTCGTGCACTTCAGTTGTCATCTTCTTCAGGTAAAGATATCAAGGGGGAGCCGATCAAAAAATGTCCAGGTGTAATGATATCGCAACTTTAATTGTTGGAAGTATCGCATAAAGGTCGAGAGTTGAGGATGGTTCGATTTTCGCTGAAACCGTGGTAAGTTTTTCGAAAGTGAGGATGAGGTTGCCGATCACTCTTCTCATATGAGTTTTGATGGACTTGACGCCAGCCTCCCATAACCCACCAAAGAGATGAGATGCAAGGGGAATGAATTCCCATGAAATTTGCTTATTTCGAAGATAATCAAAAAATCGTCACCTTCCCACCGGGTGAACCACTTGTGTTGTTATCAGCTCTCGCTTTTTATTTTAATATCGGTGGTTCTATTTGTTTCTCCAAGTTAAGACTGATGTTCCGGACCTCTATGAAACGGCAGGTGATATGTGTGATCTGATATTTGCTTTGAATTAGTATGTGGAACCTAAAATTGCATCTGACATTGTTTCTTTCTTCGTCAGGATCATACAGAAATCCGATAGTAATTATGTCGAACTTAAAAAACTAAAAGAACACGCTCTACATATTCAAAATGATAATCATCGACTTTTGACCCATAATCCCATTGTAAAATCTTGTCCAATTTTGAAGATACATGGGACATAGTAAACGCATATCAAGTTTTCCAGTCAGCCACGGACGAAGAGGAAGATCTCTTCAATCGTAGAAGAAAATTTATCATGAATAAATAGATTTCGAGGGCTCTTCAATAAGGGCAATGGCTACATTTGCGACCAGTTAACTTCGTAAAATTAACACTCGCCAGGATTGCCGAATCCGGAGAGTTCCAAGCCCTCGATGACATCCGGTCGATCCACCGGTGAACCATAAGGAAAAACACGATCCCGAGTGGTTTAGATAAGTGAAACTATCTCATCAAAACGACTTGATTTCATATAACGAATTCCTAGAGAAGGCCACTGCCTTCGTTAAGCATTAATTGTTTACCTGAATTTTTACCTGATATGGTGCATTTTGTCCAACCTCTAAAATAAAACAATGGACCGTGTATTACGTCCGGGAACCCCAATTCTGAGACATCAATTCAAAAGACGGTGCATCGTCATTGATCGTAAAGCCACAATGAGCCCCACGCTGCAAAGCGATTTTGAAAATAGCAAATTGCTTGGCACATCACAAGTAGCGGATTCCCCTCAGCAAGTAAATTCTTGGCCACTTGTGAAAAACTGCCACCAGAGCCATTTTATCCTCTTTTGACTGAAGGGGGAACGCCGCTTTTTTTCCTAGCTCGACGACAAGCTCTCCCACAGAATCAACCGATAGCAGTATTTTCATTTCAATTCCGTCCTGGAGCTGGGACGAAGAGGTTGCTTGACCCAAAATTGGATTGCTGAATCAAAAAGAAGGATGCTGGAGCGATTCGAGTCCATCGAAAAGAAATTCGACTTGTTCGAGGGGAGAAAAAAAAATTAAAATAGAGAATTCCAAGCCCTCGATCATATTTTATTCTGAGACATCAACTCAAAAAAGGATGCATCGCATTGATCGTGGATGGCGTCAACCTTGCCTGTGAATTGAAATTGAATTGGGGTATTTTATGTGGGGGGGGGGGGAGTGAAGAACCAAACACACCACGTAATGCCAACATAAATAGCAAACCATCACGTGCCTTAAAACAATCATTGATATTTTCGCCAGTGGAGGTACTTAGATGAAGGCCTAATTATGACGTTAGTATGCTGTTCTGCGGTTTTTAACAATAAAATCATTCCTGCCGTCTGCTTCGTCCACTGTAGCTCGTGAGAAGAACAGAAATGAATCACAAAGAAGAGCAAAAATAAAATATATTGGAGTATTTTCAGATATTATGTACATTTTATGGTCATTATACGAAAGAAAGAGGAAGCGATATGCCTCGTCAAGGCGACCAAAGTTCCTCCGACTTCTAGAGGAATTAATCATCTATTTTTCTTTTGTAATAATAAAGTAAAAATCTATCTAGTAAAACTTCGTAAAAAAAATTCGTAGTTTTTTTAAAATAAAATTCGTCGCTTCGTTGTTTTTAGTGAATTTTGACGATTAATGGGTGATAACCATAGTTAATTAAATTTATTCACAGTTTCAGATACAGTTCGATGAAGGAGTACGAGTGCATTGCAAGTGGGACTTAAAGCCAGGCATCTCCAACCTTCTCGGACTTCAAAGGCCACACACCTGACATGTGTGGCCAACTTTGTCGTCGCTTTAGCATATATTCTAAAGACTCCAGGGACACAAATGGACGCAAGTAGTATTGATAGTATATTGGGATATATGATCTCAGATTTCCTTAAGAGTTCCACTCATGAAGAAAGAATCCACGAGTTGGTCACAAGGATACAATGCTGCCGTGATGATAATAACTCCGGTTTCCTCTTCATTTGTAACGCGAAAGCGATTTCTTTTGGGCACAGCGATGGTGAGTTGGCCTTATACGACCCTCATAATGTCGATGACAAACGGAACATAGTGTACTTGGACGTGTACAAGTGACTGATTCCCCTCCACTAGTAAATTCATCTCCACTTGCGAAAAAGGTCACCGGAACGATTCTAACCTGCCATTGTTTTCAAGAATGAAGAAACTGGGGTATTTTATGTGGGGGGAGTGAAGAACCCAACACACCACGTAGTGCCAACATAAATAGCAAACCATCATGTGCCTTCAAACAATCATTGATATTTTCGCCAGTGGAGGTACTTAGATGAAGGACTAATTATGACGTTAGTATGCCGTTCTGCGGTTTTTAACAATAAAATGTAAAGTTAACAAAATAGGATTTGTTTCTTTACTTTGGGACAATTAAAAAGAGAATGACATTAAATGGATTTTATTTACTTCTGATACAAATAGCCAACTTAAAATAAGATTTTACTTAAGGGCTAGGATCATTTGGGGAATTTTCAATGTTGAAGACTTTAGATTTACCTTTAGGGTATGTACTCCAGGAAGAGACTCTCGACGACTGGCCCCGATATCCAGCAGTTTTCTCCAGACCAGCACCCAGAGCGGCCCCTCCTTTTTTTTATTTGATGGAAATTTCCGTTCAAGTGTCCCATTTTCATGGAACACTTGAACGCTTCGACTATTTATGGGACGGGTTACATGAAGAGTTACTTCAAAACCCGCCCATCTCTGCAGGGGCCCGACTCCACTGGTCTGGGTACTGCCATATGCGGGAGGACATGTGCGACTTTTAGCTCTTTTGGGAACCGAATGATGTTAAAATTGATCGAAAATGATCTTCGGGTTCCCTCACTAAAAGTCGCATCGTTACATTCCTCCCCCAGATAAAAGGACCGACGCCCTCGGAGGTAACCTTGTAAGCTCCGGACCGACAACCCCGAACCCTAAACTTGGGAAGGTCAAACCTACAACCAATCCCTGGGTCAAGGCTGCCGTACCCATTGATTTAAAAAAAAAATTGTGCTATGTAATTAAATGTTGTTTTACATTCCCAAATAATCCTGAACACCACATTAAAATAGAATAAAACAGTATATAAAAATTATTAAAAATTATTAAAAGTAAAAAAAAAAACATGACTTGAAAACTTGCAAGTAGTATATAAAAATTATTAAAAACTATTAAAAGTAAAAAGGAAAACAAAAATAGTATAAAGATTATTACAAGGTAGAATAGTATATAAAAAAAATTTTATAAGTAAAATAGCATGAAGTACAAAAAAAATTATTAACAATTAAAATACCTAGCATAAAATACAATTACATAAAAATTATTAAAAGTAAAAATAGCATGAACTAAACTAGTATAGAAATTATTCAAAGTATAGAAAAAAAAAACTTATAGTCTAAAAATCATTAACCAAGAACACATCCAATCACAAAAAAATTGAACCACATTTTTAACCCATTAAAGTAAATTTTTTTTTTTTTTTTTTTTTTTTACATAATTAAACGCTGATATATTAAATTAAAAAAATAAAACAAAATTCCTTCCGAAACACTCAGGTACAAAAAAAAATTTTTTGAAAGAAAAAAAAAAAGTTGACATGAAAATTTAAAATTTAATTGAAAAATGAATTGAAAGAGGGGGGGGGGGGGGGTAATGTTTTTCCTCACCATTCCTGAAAGACGATCGTGTAGGGTTGGAATTTAGGGTTTGCTCACGACGACCACGTTCCTTCTTCTCAGATGTAGTACAACCACCACAATCAGAATCATGACCGCCGTACCCGCATTCAGTCCGACATCCCCCATGGAGAACCAAGGCTCCACTCGCTGGTGTTGGGGGGGACCCATGACCTCCTCCAAGGTCATCGAGAGGTCCAAGATGTCGTCCATCCCATCCTTCTCTACGTATGTTATCGATGAAGGCAAGGCTGGGAAGTCCTGGAGAACGGGTGTGATGTCCTCATTGTCAGAAGCGGTGAAGTTCAGGAAGGTGAGGTCCCTAACCGTATAATTAAAATGGAATGAAGTTAAAAGGAATTGGGTAGAAACGTTTTAGCCTCCATGTGAATTACGCAATCTGGAGTCATTCTAATGATACCAGCTCCTGCTAAAGAAAAGGGCCTAAATTCCCGACTGCAAGTAGCAGTTCCATGAAGAGGGTAACCTATTGGTACATAATATAACCATGAATTTTCAGAAAACAATTGAATAATTATCGGATGAGAGATGTTAATATATTTAAACGTACAATCTGCGGCCACGGTGACTTGATCCGCGAAGTGCTGAATAGCACACTGGGAATGACGAGATTGGCGGTGAGGGAAATGGTGGGGTTCGCAGAGAATTAACCCTTCTTTTAGGGATAAACATGCCGATTTCTCTGTTTCCGACAAAAGGAAGGATTCACTGTGGTCATGGCTGATGGCCAGGATTGCCTCGGGACTTGGCAATAATTTATAAGAGGAACTTAAAATATGTATGGGCAATGGAATAGCATTTATTAAAGAATAAGGAAGAACGAATTTAGATAGCAAAGGAATCGAGATCACAAAGCGGAGGTTACTGTGTCTTACGTAGATTTTAAGTTTTGCTAATTTTATTAAATCCAAAATATTTTCGGGGACCCTAACGTCGTTGGGCAATTGATCCTTTGCCACGACCAATGAGCCCCCCAAATCCGAGGACGCAACAACCAGCGGATGGAGATGGCCCACCGCCGCGGCATTCAAAATGTCCAAGACGTCAGATTGGCCTACCGAAAGATCATGAATGACTAAATTGAGGCAGTGAAGCTGCTCGTTTAGAATGTTATACTTAGAAGTTAAATTACTAATTTGATTTACCGAGTTGAAGACTCTTACGTAATTTTGTTGAAACTTTCTTACCGTCTCCTGAATTTTTTGAAATGTAGAATTTATGGTCATAACACAGTTTTTATCTAGAATATGAACCTTTAGGGTTTGAGCATTTAACTTCGCAAGGGCCTCATCGTAGCGCTGTTCGTCCTCATCGCTTAAGGTTCCGAACAGGCTTTTACTTAGACGGCCTATGCCATTAAAAAAACCTCTCTTGACCCTAATAGGTTCCTGAAATTGATTGATTAATTCCGCTTTGTGTCTCAGGGAAGTTAGGGTTGTGTCGTATGCACTCAACACTCGCGAACACCGCAGATCATACGTTGTGCAAAATTGACCTATTTTATCCACCAATAATGTTACTCGGGACACATCATTTGTAAAAGGGGAAAGATCTAGTTCGGTCAATACCTCCCAATGTCCCAGGGGAAAAACCATTTCCCCAATTCCTTCAAAAAAATAAGAGCTATTAGTGCTACCTATCGTGGTTAAGTTCACTGAAGGTGAACTAAACCCAAAATTTATGACAATAATAAAAAAAATTCTTAACATGATTTAAATCTAATTTAAAAAAAATTTATTTATTGATAATAAAAAAAATCTACCTAAAAAAATGTGTGATCGTGATCTAAAAAGCAAAAGAATTAAATGTAATTTTGGAAATAAATAAAAATTGACAAAATACCTGAGGTTTCGAAGTTGACCAGCCGTCGAAAGTCCCTCCTCTGCAGAGTACTGGGTGTGAGTGATTTAAAATTTCCCTAATACTTCCTACCAATTTTGCAAGGAAAATTAAACAACTCTATCCCCAACCCATACCCGGAAGGCTATTTTACCGTGTCACCAGTTTTTGTTTTTACCTTTTTAATAATAACATGCAAAAGGAAATACTACTAAAAAAAAAAAAAAAAACGTTACGAATGCAAAAAAAATCTACCAAAAATTATTATAAAATATTATAAAGAAGAATACCATAAAAAAAAAACTAAAAATCATCCATGATCATCATGAAGAAATCATCACATTGTGGGCCACATCCACCTGTACGCCTCGTTTGAACCGTGCCAAAGCTTGACCCTTTACCGCAGGTCATCCAAGCCGATTCGCTGATTAATTTCCAATAAAAAGTTCCAAAATTAGACAGGCATAAGACTGAGCCACCTCATCCCCTCTCAATTTGACTTGATGCTACCCATCAACGTCCGTAGACCAAATCTGGGAGGGTTTGCACCTGCATTCAGTGCGTCTGAGAAAAAGGACACTCAGACATGGTCCACAACCCCCTACTAAGTTGCAGTCCCCGTTGGACTCGAGAGCGACCCCCCGTGCCACCCCCGAGCTGACGCCGCTCGCTTCGCCGACCCTAGGACAACATGCTAACGAGACCGACTGACGCCATTGGGGAGATTCGTCGCTAAACATGCTCGAACCAGTCCGCTTCGCCAAACATGCTGACGGACTATGCTTTACCTGAAGGCCGAAGACGCGGACGAGATCAAGGACCGAATATTGAAAAATCGCAAAAAAAGGAAAAAAAAAAAAATTGCAAGGTTAAAAAAAAATTAAAAGATTAAAGGCAAACGTTAGATAAAAAAAATAAGGTTCACCACTGAATCATCTCGGGGCGGAGATTCAGCGACTTGCCGAATTAAGAAAATTTAGAAGTGACTTTTCGGGCAACTGGGTAGTCTCCGCTGGCACAGAAACCACCCCCCGCTGCCAGGCAGGTGATGCCCTAAAGTCTAGAATAATACTTTTTAGGAGCATTGTCTCATCAGTTAACAATTTAGAGATAAATTCGGCCGTTGATTTCGCGTCCGCATTCTTCGTTGGCTCAGCCACAGCGAATCGCGAGGTCGTACAAGTGGGAACTTAGCCATCCCAAATTTCAAAAAAAAAAAAAAATTGTTGAACAAACTAAATTTATGAACCTTTACTCTATTTCCAAAGACTGATGACACAACTAAAATAACTATAAACAATTACAGAAATAGAAAAATAACTAGGTCAAAATTGAATTATGTAATCAAACGGAACGAAAATTAACTAAAAAATTTTTTTAAATTTTAAAGAAATAAAAGTTAATAAATTCAATATTACGTGGGGCGTAACAAAGAAAAAGCAAAAAGCGAGAGGGAGCTTGTTTGGACAAAATAAAATTGAGAAAACCCAAAAATTATTTGATCCAAACCGGCGCCCGACACCACTTTGTAAAGTTAACAAAATAGGATTTGTTTCTTTACTTTCTTTACTTTGGGACAATTAAAAAGAGAATGACATTAAATGGATTTTATTTACTTCTGATACAAATAGCCAACTTAAAATAAGATTTTACTTAAGGGCTAGGATCATTTGGGGAATTTTCAATGTTGAAGACTTTAGATTTACCTTTAGGGTATGTACTCCAGGAAGAGACTCTCGACGACTGGCCCCGATATCCAGCAGTTTTCTCCAGACCAGCACCCAGAGCGGCCCCTCCTTTTTTTTATTTGATGGAAATTTCCGTTCAAGTGTCCCATTTTCATGGAACACTTGAACGCTTCGACTATTTATGGGACGGGTTACATGAAGAGTTACTTCAAAACCCGCCCATCTCTGCAGGGGCCCGACTCCACTGGTCTGGGTACTGCCATATGCGGGAGGACATGTGCGACTTTTAGCTCTTTTGGGAACCGAATGATGTTAAAATTGATCGAAAATGATCTTCGGGTTCCCTCACTAAAAGTCGCATCGTTACAAAAATCATTCCTGCCGTCTGCTTCGTCCACTGTAGCACGTGAGAAGAACAGAAATGAATCACAAAGAAGAGCAAAAATAAAATAAATATATTGGAGTATTTTCAGATATTATGTACATTTTATGGTCATTATACGAAAGAAAGAGGAAGCGATATGCCTCGTCAAGGCGACATAAGTTCCTCCCACTTCTAGAGGAATTGCTATCACCCAATGAAAATGAAATAGTTAACTAGTTAAAAAACTTTTAATTGGAGGTACTTATATAGTTCGAAAGAATTCAACAATCCCACTTCGTAGAAGGAAAAAAAAGGTACATCTACGGACATTAGTATCAATTTTTTAAGGTCTAAATTTTCTGTTCCTTCTCTGAACGCATTGATTGGGTTTCGGGTTCCCCTCAGGGCTAGGGGGGTTTAGGGACATGATTAACGAAGAAAAAGAAATCAAATGTTATACTCAGAAAAATTTCTCTCTTTTTAACAACTATAAATCTATAATTCTTAGTCTTCGACCTTGATAAAAATATTTTTAAACAAGAACGGATTTTTCTCGGATTCTCAGCAGATTTATTTTTTCCCCCTTACTTCTTCGAATCGTTCGACAACTGTTTATGGAAGAGGGATATCCGTTTCTTCGTTTTTGGACGAATAGATTTAGCTTCTGGATGGTCTTTTCGAGATTTTGTTTTCCTGGTTGTAGTAATTCAATTTTTGCTTGTCTTCTGTGGGTTTTAGCATCTTAGGGTATGGGCGAGTATTCGACCGGTCAAGGGAGAGCCGGGCCCTCTCGACTGCGCTTTTTTATTTATTTAATTGTTGGTCTTTTTCTCTCTCCACTCCCCCGTACGTGGTTAGTGGTCATAACTCTGAGAATTTCGTTCTACTGATTTCCATTTCATATCGTAGCTGAAGCTGATTTCCAACAATTTTTGATTTCGCGTTCTGTATCAAGGGGTCACCAATTTATGGGGGTTAAGTCCCATAAGTAAATAATAATAATTTTTTTTTTTAATTAAATTTTTTCTTGTTCTTAGGGCCACCCATTGCAACTTTTTTTAATGGAATTTTTGTCTAAAACTATTTTTTTATAAGCCCATAACGAAGAAGTACCATTTCGGAGAATGAGGTTTGAAGAATCTCGATTCTCGATTCAATACTGTAGAGTCCAAAGTTCAACGCACAGAATAAAATTTCTTTTTATCTGAATATAAACAACCCCAGGGTGCCAGATAAGAAAATGTGTGTTGAAGTTTGGACTATTTATTGAATTTTGAAACAAACCTAAGGGAATGATGATTCTCTTCCTCATCCCTTCAGTCGTTTCAAGTTCTCACATCAAAACGTGGGAGATCTTAGAACTTGATAGTACGATCTTAGATCTTGATAGTTCCTCCACCTTGATAGCTGTCAAAAACGTCCCCACAAAGAGACAAACAAACAAAAAATCTGTATATGTACAAATGGCTAATGAATAATACAAATTTTAGAAAAAAAAAAAAAAAAAAAAAAAAAAAAAACTTTAACAATAGAAAATATATACATTAAACCTCGTTGGTCCTGTCAACCCATTCCTTCAATAGCGACTTATACCTATGTAAAGAAATAACAAAAGGGTCTACTATGTGAGCAGTGTCGGTCTCATTCGATTCAGGATTAAAAAATACATTAGATTTGTTAAAAATTGTTTACTTTTTTTAATAAAACTAATTCCGAACGACGTCCAAGTACGAGGCCTGAACTATTTTACTTAAAACAAAAGCTTTATGGCTTCTTAGAGGAAGATGTTTTTTTTTTTTTTTTTAGTTTCAGGCCTCATACTTGTTATAAAAGGGTCTGAAGATTCTAAAAATTTATTAAAAATGTCTCTATTTGTTGAAACCCGAGCTTGTTTTCTGGTATGGTGTTGCCGAACGTATTTGAAGGGCACAGGGGATAAAGGGGATAGGTATGTCCAAAAAAATCGATTTTTAGATTTTCGCGCCATTTTTTTCCTTTAAAAATGAGGTTTTTTTTTCATGCAATCAAAACGGTAAAGAAAGGGATATGTCTCGAGATATTCGACTTGAAAAATTCTCTATACTGGGGATAAGGGGGAGATGTCCAAGTCATTTTGGGAATGAAGGGGAGAGGTCCAGGTTTGTTTACGTTGCCCTAACCTTACGATGAGGTCACCTTACTGTTATCGTTACCATCATTCCATGTTTTTGTGTTGTTTGTAGTGATTGTTTGCGCGTTTTTTATAATTTTAATCATGATTTCTGACTGTGAGACTGATGAACCACTAAATCGACTGACAAAGAAAAGAAAGAAAACCGGACGTGTGTCAGAAGTGCGTAAGAAGTTGAATTTGACGTCACACGAAACGGGGAAAGATTGCTTTTGTAAGCGTCTTCAATGTTTTGTAAACGTTCAACCGGCAGCTCGTCAGAAAATTATATCGAATTTTAACAACTTAACTTCAGAAGACGAGCAGGATTTGTACTTGGCTGGCTTGATATCGGTTTACCCCGTACAGAGAAGGCGCCCAAGACAAGGTGAAGAGGATGCTCAACTCCACGATGCGGCGTTATCGTTATTCCGTTAAGTTTCTCAACGAGGAAAACAACTTCCAGGAGATCCAGGTATGCCATACAGCATTCTGTTCGATTCATGGCATAGGGAAAAAAAGAGTCGAAAACATTACTAAAAGCCTTAAATCTATCGGTCAACCAAAAAGAAACATGCGAGGACGGCATCAAAATAGGGTTCACAAACTGAAAGATGAAGTGAAGTCCTCAATTATAAAATATCACATCGGTTCTTTCAGAGGAAGAAAGAGCCATTACAGCCTTCACGACTCGTCGAAATTGTACCTCCCTGAAGACTTGAACGTAAAAAAAATGTACGAACTTTATTGCCAAGAAGATGATTCGTTCAAAGTATCGTATGAGTCGTACAGAACGATTTTTTGCACCCAATTCAATATATCTTTTGGCTACCCTAGAAATGATACTTGTAGCACATGCGACGAATTCAAAGTAAAAGTAGCGGCGTTGACCAAAGAAAGACAAAATCTTACTTTGTCTGACCGTGAGATTATCGATTTAGATCAAAAAATTGCGAAACTAAATGCCGACAATAAACACCATCAACTTCAAGCTCAGGAATTTTACAGTCGAAAGAAGAAGGCTCGCGTTACCTGTCGACAAGATGAAGTCAAAGAAGCGATTTGTTTCGATTTTCAAAAAAATCCTAAAGTTCCAAATATCTCTACTAATGACGTTTACTACAGGAGGCAACTCACAGTAAATCTTTTCAATATTCACGTTTTATCTACAGCCGACAGTGTCTTTTACGTTTACCCTGAAACAATAGCCAAAAAAGGTTGCGATGATGTGTGTTCAATGCTCGACGATTTTATAAATAATCAACTAGATCCGAAAGTGAAAATTCTCTACTTGTTTTGCGATTCATGCGGAGGCCAAAACAAAAACTTCACGATGTTTCGATACTTACACCACTTAGTAAACCATAAAAAACGATTCGACTTCATAAAAGTCACTTTTCCCGTTAGAGGTCACTCCTACATGGAGCCGGATAAGAATATGGGTCTAATTAACCAAAAAAGTCTGGCAGAAGTTCCTAGCGATTGGGCTTCAATCATCAAAGATTCAAGAAAAAAAACCAACCCCGTTCAAGGTTATTGAACCAACACAAGAGAAGTTTAGAGCTTGGACTAAAAATCTTACTCCATTCTACAATAAGAAATCGCCGTTTTTGACTAGGCCAATAAAAGAACTTGAAATCACTAAAGAGCATCCTCGGCTCATCTTCCATCGCTCATCATTTCACGGCATGTATACACCAAGCATCGTAACCGAAGAAAGAAGAAAACGTCCTAAGATCACCATCGGAAATCCCTCTCCATCATACCACGGTAATGTTTAGTTACTTACTAGCCAACTAATTATTTTTCAATTTACTTACAGGACTCTTACCTCTCAGCTCTGCAAAATTTAAAGATATAATGCACCTGTCAAAATTTTGCAGCAAAGACTCGATGGATTACCTAAATAGCCTCCCGAACCAACCGCAAGCAACAAACAACAAAGATGATTACTCCGATATTGATGAGAATGATGACTAAACTTAAAGTGTATTTTACTAAATAAAGGACGTAATAACAATATTGTGAAGAGTTTTACTAATCGTACCTGGAAAAAAAAGGGAGATGTCCTGGACATCACCCTTTTATCCCTTGCTCAATCATGACCTAAGCTATAATATGGGGAATTATACCTATAATAGGGTGATAAAGATAATTTATTAATGATAATTGATTATAAAAACGCATTTTAAACCCTATTTTAAAACATAAGTGAAGAAATATTAATATTTCATTAGTTTATTAGTCTTGAAAGTTTAAAAGTGGTCTCCTGTAAAATTTGGGAATTGTGACATCTCCCCTTTATCCCCTGTGCCCTTCATTTGTAATGGATTGTAATAATTCAATTCAATCATTTTATTTGTATAAAACATATACATAGTTTGTTACAAGTTTTGAGTTTGGAGTAACATTTTTTCGAGAAAGCGGTACAATAAGAGATAATACAAAAAAGTTAAAAGAAAAGCTGCCTGCGAAAGAGAAAAAAGAAAATTATAAACTGAAATAAACTACGAATAAACACAAATCTTGGAATTTTTAAAATTATTCCTGCTCTTTTGCAGAGAGCCCTGATATGATTCCCCCTAAAGCCCTGCAGACCCTCCTGACCCCATCTTTCGACTGATCACAGAGGAGTCGCCTGAGGCTCTCCTCCGAGGATCCTAGCTCAGGAGATTGCGAAGAGAAGAGATCCTTTGTGTGGTCCGTCCATAGGGAGCATTCCATTAAAAAATGAACTACGTCGTTTTGGACCCCACAATATCGACAGATTTGGTCCAAAGGAATGTTTTGATTTGTACTCCCGACTCTGACTTTAAATAATTTCTTCCCAGCCAAACGTATCTGTGCGAAATTTCGTTTTTCTTCAAAACTTATATCTTTGAGATTCAGATATATGGTATGAGATGCCATTGACTTGTCATAAAATCTGCTGAATCTTAGGTTTGACAATGCTTGTCTGTCTCTATTTACGAGGTAAATCTCTGCCTTTTTGAGCACGTCACAACGAAATTTTAGATCCCCTATCATCCCGATCTTATTAAGGTCTATAGAGGAAGAACATCCTGTCTCACTCAAGAGCTCAGCAAACTGGGACACCCAATTAAGTTTAACCTGGTCTTTTGCATTAAAGTGTCTTTCTAAAAGAACCTTAAAACATATTTTTGGAAGTCTGGAGTTCTCCATACGACCCATTCGTCCCAACCATTCGAGCGAAGCTTTTAATACATGATACGACATAGGAAGGGATCCCGTTTCCAATCTTACTGCTATCGAAGGAGTCGAACGGATCAAACACAGAAGTCTTTTGTAAAAGCTCACCTGAAATCTGTCAAGGTCTTTCAGGTACCGAAAGCCCCATTGGGAAATACAATAGCTGAGAGTACTTTTTACTAGAGCACTGTAAATTCTATTTTGAGCTTCCCAGGAGTTGACTTTACATCGGCTGAGTAGGGAAAGCGCTGAGGAGGAAGCTAGTCCTGCGCGACCTATCATATGCTTAGAGGCCAGAGCGAATAGACCTGAGCTAGAGAATGGAATTCCTAAGTACGTGTAGCTGTTAACACATTCGATTTCTTCGTTCAAAAACCAGAAGCTAAATTTTTTCTTCCTGCCTGTGCTTTTACAGAATTTTACCACCTTGGTTTTTTCAACGTTAATTTTTAATGCGTTTTCAGAGCAATAGTCTTGCATTGCACGGATCTTACTTCTAAGATCTGAAGGGCTATCAGCTAGTAATACGATGTCATCAGCGTAAGCTAGGAATAAGATATCGTTATCTTTAGCTATTCGTAGGCCGCTTAGTGATCTACTCCGAAAGAAGGTCTCAAGATCTGACGTAAAAAGGGCATACAGACATGGACTGAGGGACTCCCCCTGCAGAACTCCTTCCACCACTGGAAATGATCTCGATAGTTCACCTTCGGCCCTTATTTGAAATTCAGCAGAACCGTAAAGCCGAGTTAGAATCCGTACAATCTTGCCGCTTACACCTAAGTTAACCAGCTTACTCCATAACAGGGAGTGATTCACGGAATCAAATGCTCGCTTAAAGTCGACGAATAGAGCATAGACAGGTTTTCCTCTGCTCAGATAAATCTGCACTACAGAACTGAGGACAAAAATATTGTCTTCACATGACCTTCCCTTTCTGAACCCATTTTGAAATTCAGGGAGAATTTTATTTGCTTCAATCCAAGACTCGAGTCGATGCCGAATAATATTGGTGAAAAGTTTAGTCAGGCAATTTAAGAGAGCGATTCCGCGGTAGTTTAAAGGGTCCGCAGTAGGGCCTTTTTTATGTATCATAGTCATGATAATTTTAGAGTAATCATCGGGGAGGCATTCAAGATCCAGCATTTCTTTGAATAGTGTGAAAATGTAATAAAACCAATTATCGGGCAAATGTTTGATAAATTCATACGAGATGGCATCTTTGCCGGGAGCAGAACCATTTTTCGCACTACTAATGACGGCTCTGAGTTCTTGTACTTCTAAATCTCTATCCATCTCAGGATGCCTCACATCCTGGGGAACTATAATGCCCACGGTCAGGTTGAAGTTGATTAGGCCCTCAAAAAAAGACTCCCATTGGGCAACACCCAGCCCCCCACCGAATATGCGTTTTCGACGGAACCGATTGATATTTTCCCAGAATTGGACCGTATTGCTCGAATTGGACAGAGCCTCCTGAACTGACCTTTCAAACGTTTGCCTTTTGTTTTTTATCAGAACCCTATAATGTTTTTTGGCCCCCAAGTACTCACTAAAAGATCCCTTTTCCCTTCGCCATTTCCTATACCTAACTTGAAAATCATGCTTTGCTGATTTGCATTCTTGATCATACCAGGGCTTCAGCGAATTACTTTTCCACGAAATTCCATATGTAACTTTTCTCTCCATTCCCAATGCAGCTACAGTTGATGTTATAGAGCTAACCAAATTAGAGTTAAGGCTTTCTACATCGTTTTTACAAATATTTTTTAAACCTACATTTGGATGCCATAGCATAGTACTGCGAAATTGATCTACCTTATTTTTATCCCATCGTAGCACATTGAAGGTCTTCGGCGAAGAGCGAATCTTCTTATCATCAGGAAAACGCTCAGGTTGCATTTCAACTGAAACCGGGAGGTGGTCCGAGAGTGAGCGGTCATTGAGGACTTTTAAATCGGAGAATAGGTTTAGAGAGTAGACACTACACCACACTAAATCGATTACACTTTTTCCTAAACATGAGACATATGTGTGTTGAGCTGGGATGTCAGATCTGGATCTACCGTTGAGAAGAGCAAAGCCGTTTTCTTCCATGAATTCAACCAGTTGGAGGCCCTCTGGGCTGCAGACATTATCCAAGCTTCTTCGTTCATGTGAGAAATCCGTTCCGTGGCACGCGTTCTCGTCCAAAAGGTTTGAATTTGCCACACGACAGTTGAAGTCTCCAAATATTAAAAAGTCGAAATCAGGGTGATTGGAGCGAGCCTCCTGGTATGTTTCGTCAAGATTCTTCATAACGGTGGGAAAACTTTTAACGTCGTTGCTGTATACGAGGGTGATGATCATGTTAATGGATTTCCTATGCAGCTGAACTGTTAGGCTCCATCTCGTTGTATCTAGCACCGCTGGGTTCCATTCATTATGGATAATTAACGATAATCCGCCTGATGGTCTTCCTCTTTTCGCTTCGGTTTTGACTGCTGGTGAAGAAAAGATGTAAAAAGAGCTTTCAATTTCTTTCGGTAGTCGAATTTTTTCGTCCGTAGACCAGGTTTCAGTCAGTCCGATGATGGAGTGAGTTCTAAGCAGATCTGTACCCGAATCCATAAAGTTTTTTATCCCTCGCACATTCCAATTTAGGATACCTCCCTTGCAGCGTATTTCAGCCGGTATTGGTTTTGGAGAGGGAATTTTCTCTTCAGGCGATAGACAAGAGACTGCTGGTGCAGACACATTTGGAATTATTGTACGTTGAGTCAGAAGAGGCGGTTTATTGTTTACTTTCTTTGTAGCCTTCTTAGAGGGTTGCACGTTGGAAGAGAGGTTACTATCAGGTTCACCCTTGTTGTTTACTGAAATTTCCCTCTTTAGCAAACTACAGAGATTCCGTGTGTGCTCGTCGACTTCGCTGAGCCCTTCAGCATATCGTACGCAGTTGACCAATTTTGACATATCGCAGTTGTAGAGGCTACTTAGGGTTCCAACACCGGTGGAGTTCTCTAGACGCAGACCTTTCTTTTGAGACCATTTGAAGCGAAGTCGCTTGACGATTAGGGTATCGCTGTAGATTTTGACTCTTATCGAAGGGTTGACAGTTAGGAGCACTTTCTTGAGATAGACCAGGCGCAAGATGTTCCTCCTTATCTCTATGGGGTAATCTCTATGAAGAAAGGTTGGGTTTACAGGGTTTTTCTTGAATGATGAGAGTATTCGACTGACCATTCTTGTGTCACCAAAGGTTACCAGTACATCGTGCATAGAGTTGGATCTTCTGCGTAGGATCTTACACTTCACAACATCTATTTGGGAGTCCACTTTTAGGTGATCGGCGCAGTAAGAACGGATGTCGGTCGGTGTCGTGAACTTCTTTTTGCAGGGAAGTCTTCGAAATATTAGGTTGCGCTTCCTTTTTTCTAGTTCATCTTTTTCCAAGAGTGATATTATGGTTTTACGACCTTCAGAAAGTTGCTTACGGAGATGCTGTTGCTCGCTTTTCAAGGCATGAAACTGAGCTGTTAATTCCCGTAAAGTTTGAGCCTCACTAACCATCTCGTTGATTCTTGATTCCACATTTTCAATGAAATTTTCCATGGTTCAAAAAATAGATAAAAAGTACTTATGCGAAACTTAAAGATCGGATCACAACATAACCTCAACGGGGACGAGTTCGGTTCCACTTGATTGCACTTCCCGATCACTAGTAACTTCTAATTTCGGTTTAAATAAACTTGAAAGACAGCTTTAGCTTCTAGTAAAAACACAGTTTAGCTCTTAAAACGTACTAAAAATAGCACAAACTTATAATTTAAGTCAGAGACTAAACAGGGCCGATGCGCACGGGGCCACGGCCATACAAATCCTCAATGGATTGTAATAAGTAAATTGTTGTTTCAGAATGGGAAAGAACGAAAAACGGAACAACGAAAAAAAAAGGCAAAAAGCCAAATGTCGTTACGGTCGTTAAGAAACCACCGTAAGTTTTTTTTTTTTTTTTTTTTTTTTTTTTTAATCTTACCCCGTTTTATTTTCATTCATTAATTAATTTTATTTTTTTCAGAGACCCTCTCTCTGTATTAATTAATAAACTCCTCTCCCAAGCGGGAAAGGAGACGAAGTGGGAGGTTCTGTTCTTTTTAAGGGAGGTAGGTTATTATTAATTCGACATAATCGTCGTAATAATAAAACTTTAAAATGTTTCAGAAGCAAAAGCAGAAGCTGCGACCTCCGCACCAGCAGCCGCCGCCGCCCAATAATCGATAAATATTCGATAATAATCGATAGTAGATTCGATAATAATCGATAATAGAATCAATAAAAATATTTACCTATTTAAAAAAGTATTGATTTTTTTCTTCTCCATTTTCATAAGACGGAGTCGGCGGAGGCTTCAATTAATTGCCATGCCACCCTCAGAAACCAATACTAATAAACAGGCGCTCCTAATTGGGACAGAAGACTTACAATTAGAAGGAGAATTCGAAGTCTTCAGGAATTTGAGAAAAACTTTTATTTTATTTAAAAAAAATATATTTTTATTTTATTTTTTATGCTTATTCTAAATTTGCGCGCCTACAACCTCTTGGTTTAAAATTTTCATAGAACAACCTCTTGGTAATAAAGCTCTATATATAATAAAGTATTGGTCCTGGAGCTTGCCCAGAGACACGAACTTTCTCAAAGGTCTACAGATTTCGGGGGAAATGAATCCTTTTTTTTCTAACATAACTTGAATTTGGTGATAATTTTATGAAAATGGGACTAATTTCACTCAAACACATTATAATTAAATACTTAGTTACCTAATTAATTAATTAATTAATTTTTGGAAAAATTTTTTCTTTCAATCATAACATGAATTTGGTGATAATTCTCTAAAAATGGGACTAATTTCACTCATACACATTATAATTACCTAATTAGTTAATTATTTCGTTTCTCTTGCGACCCATCTTCTCGACAGCCAAGGTGTAACCGACTTGGTTGAGGATTCTCAAAAATAAATCTAACATCATAGGGATTAGTGTTTTGTTTTGACCTTTAAAGATAAGTTGTAAAATAAGAATAAAATAAACAATCCACGAGCGAAATGTATCCTTACCTTTAAAATCTGCTTAAAAAAAAAAAAAAAAAAAAAATCCCTCCTCTTCTCTTCACAGCCTTTTCACAAAATGTAGTCAAAAGTGACCTTAATCTTTAAAAATCTACGTAACAAGCTAAAAATCCTTTAAATTCGTGTTCAGGGTAAATGAGTGCCTACAAGTGACTACAATTGGTTACTTTTCGACAAAGGGGGAGATTGGTGCAAGTTCAAAAAAGCTCAGAAACAAGGTACTTTTTCTTTTATATGAACTACTTATATTTGGTAATGTTTTAGGAATTCCATTCGAGCACCAAAATCTTCCGAGAGATGACTCAGCCGCAGTTGCTGGAAAAATGCATCCATGGGAAGACTCAAAACTTCAATGATTTTTGTTTGGATGTAATAAAATATTTAAAAAATCTTCATTTGTTATTAATTTATCCATTTTAAAATACCTCACGACACAAGTATCAGAGAGAAACTGAAAGGAACTAAAATAAAATTCAACTGCATTACGTTCATTGGGGATTAAAGTTAATTCTCATAATGTAAACACAAACATTGAAGAAAACAAACCTACCTACCTAAAAAGACTATAATTTTTTGTGAGCAAGGTCGCAGCCAAAATTAACATTTTTCGTTTCTCCAAACAAAGTAAAAAAATAATCTAAAGGTATTTTTTCGGAACTTTTCGGCACTTTTTGTTAATAAGCAGTTTAAGTTGAAAATCAGAAAAAATGGAATCAAACCTTAGTTCAATGGATTAAGGGATAACAAAATAAAATCATTTAATGTTTAAATACATTTTTACTACCAGAATTATATAATTATATCGACCAAAATGTCAAGGATAAATTTTTTTTTATTTACGCTATGACAGACTGTCCACTTTTCACTTTGTCGCAGTTTTCCTAAAATTCGTTCCACTGTGCGGCGTACGCTGCTGGAGAGTTCTAATAAATTTGTTCTTCAATAAAGATCCTACTCCTTATCTTTTTGAGTTTTTCTTATTAACATTCCAAATCAAATACAAGGGGATTTTGGTCAGTTTCATATTCATTTGTAAAGAAATTAGTAATTCTCCCCAAAGCCCAGCAACAATAGTCCACTAGGTATTGTTGTATTCTAAACAGAGCAAAACTTTCTTCTTCAGCCCGGCAGTACATGTCAATGACGTTCACTTGCGAGAGACGTCTCAGCTGAGTGATAACGATAGTACATAATCTGGCTCACCTCAATACCTTGGGTCATTCCCAGGTGCCACCCTGGTGTGCCGTAGGGGATATTGAAACCGCCGATATTGAAACTGGGCCATTTTTTCCTTCCGCCATTCCCCATAACGCATTTTGGGGGGAGGGGAATCCTCCCGAAACTCATGAATGTCATGCTTGTGCAAATTTTCTTTATTCATATTTTGTCGTTTTTTCACTCTTTTCACCTGATGGTTATTCGTGAATCTGAACTGACTACTGAGTGAATTTTACAATAATAAATTTAGTAATGTAATAATATTAGAAGAATTTATTGTATCATGGCCGAACTATTGTAGGTATGTGCTGTTTTCGATAGTGTGCGAGTTTTAAATTTTCGCGCTCAAAACTGATCCCGCTGACGAATTTTATTTCAATTCCATTTTATTCATCCATATTCATTCCATTATTTTTTTTTATTTTATAAAACTTTTTTTCTATAATTATTATAAGTATTTAAGATTAAAAAAAGATGGCCCCTCCTCAATTTTGTATTTTTGGATTTCACCATTATTATGTGAATTACTTATATTATTCTCTTTAACAATATATTTTCTTAAAGGCTATAGGGGGATAAGGTATGGTAAAATGCCCTTGAACCATTTGGCCCGAGAAAAATACCCAAAGATACCTCTTGGTGTACCTAATAACTTCCCTTAATTTTGGATCGAAAACCCCAACGGTTTTGGAGAAAATCGCGTTTTTCTCGGTTCAGAAAAACCTAAATATCTCGAGAACTAACGATGCCACAGAGTCTGGCTTTTTTTTTCAAAATGTAGAGCTTTTTTGGGCCCATCTTCTAGTATTTTTTTCAAATTTTTCAAACCATCAGAAAGCCGCGAATTTTGACAAAAAAGATTTTCAGAGGGCGAAAAAAAATGTTCCCGATTAGGTGGCACAAAGATATTAATACAATTTGTTCATCTACTAGTTACAAACTTACCAGAATTTTTTCAGAATTTTCGAAGTGGTGGAACATGGTTTTGCAAAGGATTTTCTATATTTTCATAAATTTTTATGAATTTTCCATGATTTTTGGCTTACGATGGTTGCTAAAGAGGGTAACAAGCAATGGTTAGTGGTACTACTTGAATAAAATATCCCTTTCTTCCATAAAAATGCTCCCCAGGGGAGATGTTGCCCCCAAAATCCAAAAAAACGAATTTTTGGAAATAATCGTAAGTTCTATGTATTCGCATGGTAAATTGCACGAGGAATCCAATGGTTTCAATAAAAAAATTCCAAAAAAATTATATCACCTGTTAAAGCCAAAAATCCGCATCGGCGGGTCCTAAACCTCAAGGATTTGAACCAAACTTAGCAGACATGAAGTAGAAACCATACAAAACAACATTTGAGCTACCAAACGTCAACTAGAGAGGGGTGGAACCTCTTTGAAGACAAAAAAAATTAATTGTTCTAAAATCGACAAGACGATTATTGAATCCCAAGTGAAATTGCTCTAGGAATTCATTGGATTCAATAAAAAAATTCTAGGACTAATATTTTATTGGGTTTCAGTAAAAAATAACCACTTTTGGATGTTGGAATTCAATTATCGTCATGACGATTTTAGAAAATTTAATTTTTGTGTTCCCAACAGGTTCCACCCCTCTCTAGTTGACGTTTGGTAGCTCAAATGTTGTTTTGTATGGTTTCTACTTCATGTCTGCTAAGTGGCTTACTTTGGTGGCTCAAATATTGTTTTGAATGGTTGATACTTCATTTTTGCTAAGCTTGGTTCCGAATCCGTGAGGTTTAGGTTCCACCGATGCGGATTTTTGGCTTTAACAGGTGATATAATTTTTTTAGAATTTTTTTATTTAAACCATTGGATTCCTCGTGCAATTTACCATGCGAATACAAAGAACTTACGACGATTTCCAAAAATTCGTTTTTTTTTACTTTTTGGGAGCAACGTCTCCTCGGGAGAGCATTTTTATTGTATATCGGAATATTTTATTGATGGAGTATCACTAATAATAGCTGGATGCCCTTTTTAGCACCCATCGTAAGCCAAAAATACAAAAAAAAATTGAGAAAAACCTTTGCAAAACCATGTTCCACCACTTCAAAAATTCTGAAAAAATTCTGGTAAGTTTGTAACTAGTAGATGATCAAATGGTATTAATATTGTTGTAAAATCAGCTGATGTTTATGAAATAAAAGAGTTGAGCTTTGGAGCTCGAAGTGTTAAGACGTATTTTTATTTCATTGGTGTCAGAAGTGGTTGATGACGAATTACCACGTGAAGACGAAGTCGGTAAGTGAGACGATGAATGAGACGAATAAGACGAACGGGAAAATTTCAACTTTTGGGAAAATGGCGGATACGAAAATTCAAAATCGATTTGATGCACGAAGGGGTCGATGTTTTAATTGTGGGCTGAGAGGACACTGGTCAAGAGGTTGCCCCAGTTTAAAAAGAGGACCCAAATGCTTTGCGTGCAATGATTTTGGCCATATTTCGTCGACTTGTGGGCGAGACAAGGGTTTTTCTGGTTTGAAAAGGGCCATCGGAGAGATTGTATCGAGGTATAATCCGACGATTCGAGACAATTTGAAAATTGTCGTGACGGTTATAGGCCGGAATGATGGGCGTCAAGGGGCCGCTGTTCGAATGGAACCACCGAAGGAGAGGAAAAGGTGTGAGGAGTTTCCGCTGAAAAGAGCGAAACCCTGGCGAGCGACCCAAGGTGGGCTCAGAAAGGACGAGCCTAAACGTGAACGTGTCAAGCTGGAAGAGGATTCAGCAAGACGATGTTCGATGGAGAAGGAAAATGGTTGGAGAGACGGAACAAAAAGAGAAGTCGAAAAACTCAAGATCGAAGGATGTCTGAAGAAGGAAGAGGACATTGCTGGAAAAGAAGAAAACGAGACCGTGAAGAAAGACGATGAGATTCTGAAGAGGGAAGATGACGTGAAGAAAGACGATGGGATTCGGAAGAGGGAAGATGAGATTGTGCGGAAAGAAATTGAGATCGTGAAGAGATTAGATGAAATTCTGAAGAGAGAAAAATGGATCGAGCAGAGAGAAAAGGAGATTGTCATGAGAGTAGATGACATAGCGAAGAAAGTGGATGAAATTGTAGAGAGAGAAAAAGAGATTAGGAGGAAGGAAGAGGAGATCCTGCTGAGAGACGGGGAGATTCTGCTGAGAGAAAAGGAGGTAGAGAGGAGAGAATATGAGGTGAAACATCCGGTGCATAGTTCGGTGCAACGTCGCTCGACTAGAAGGTTATTTCAAGCAATAGACGACTACAACTTTCCTCAGGATCCACGCAAGGTTTCCTTCGTGGCCGGCGACATAATCGTTGACTGCAACGAGACGACTTGCCCGGGCTGGATGATCGGACTCGTCCAAAGGACTGGTGATAAGGGCATGGTGCCGATCAACTACATCGAACCAGTATCCTAGTCCTTGAATCCCCCCCCCCCCCCCGATGGGTGTAGTGTTGTAAAATCAGCTGATGTTTATGAAATAAAAGAGTTGAGCTTTGGAGCTCGAAGTGTTAAGACGTATTTTTATTTCAATATCTTTGTGCCACCTCATCGGGAACATTTTTTTTCGCGCTCTGAAAATCTTTTTTGTCAAAATTCGCAGCTTTCTGATGGTTTGAAAAAATTGAAAAAAATACTAGAAGATGGGCCCAAAAAAGCTCTACATTTTGAAAAAAAGCCGGACTCTGTGGCATCATTAGTTCTCGAGATATTTAGGTTTTTCTGAACCGAGAAAAACGCGATTTTCTCCGAAACCGTTGGGGTTTTCGATCCAAAATTAAGGGAAGTTTTTAGGTACACCAAGAGGTATCTTTGGGTATTTTTCTCGGGCCAAACGGTTCTAGGGCATTTTACCATACCATACCTTATCCCCCTATAGCCTTTAAAACGAAGGATTGAGGAATTATTCGAAGAACATATTTTGACAGTAAAAGAAAGTCTGGAAGTAGCAAAATTTATATGCACAACGGCCGACATCTGGTCCTAAAAAAAAAAAAGTTTTTTTGGAATGACCGCTCACTGGATCACAGATGATTATGAGAGAAAATGGGCAGCTTTAGCTTGCAGGTAAACGGACAGTTCGTACTATGGCATACCTGGATCGGGCGACGTCTAATCGAGCCCAAATCACTTTTATCCAAATGAGCCCAATGTGAAATGAGCCCACCCCTATCATAAGCCCTCCGTGAGATATACCAAAAGAGCCCACGATTGAGGCTTACCAAATGAGCCCATAGGTTATTTACCTATAAAAGTTCAAGATCATAATATGTACCATGTTTCAGGATGAATAAAAAAAAAAAAAAAAAAACTGTGTTTCAATATACATTTATCAATTGAAATAAAAATTTCAAAATACAATATATGATTACAAGGTTTTCTCTTTCGGCCACGTTTCGGCCAATAGTTTTTCTTACGGTATGAGTTTTGATTCGTTTCTTAGGGAAATTCAAAGGAAACTCGTTTTGTGGATTGCAAATATTGGAGGAAACTCGGACGATTGACGCGGTAGTATAGTGTTTCACCATGCACGCGGATCACCTGAAACTCGGACGATGCATCAAGGATGAACCGAATGTTTGAAATCCCATTTTGAATTTATGAACTTCGAAATCCTATGTAGATTTTGAAAGCTTAAAGTCTCAGAAAAATATTGTATTTAACGAATATTTGTCATAAAATTGTCCCAAATGCCCAAAAAACACGTCAGAAGTCAAAAAAAAAAAAAAAAAAAAAAAAAAAAAAACGTGTTAGGTCTTCGATTTGGCCACTTTTGCCCCAGTTCAGGAGGGCTCATTTCACATTTCCAAACATCTCGGCTTATCAGTGCGGTCGGTGGAAAGGGCCCAATATCTGGACATCGGGTAATCACCCTTCCTCTTGGGCTCTTTTGGTATGGATTTGGGCTCGATTAGAGCCTGCCCCCTGGATCGACTGAAGGCGGACGTTTCGTACGATTTACCCGGACGGTTCGTACGGTCACTAAGCCGAACCTTTTTTCAATAATTTTTCGTTGGGCGGACAGTTCGTACGGTGCATCATTACCCTTTTTTTTTTAATCTCTTCGGTCTCACCCGGACGTTTCGTACGATGAAATCACGTTCCATGTCAAATCTTCCACTCTGATAAGCCAATGGTTCAAAGGAAGCCACACTTTCGATGCCATCAAAGAAATGATTGACGAAGTATTTGAGGAATATAGTCTGCCGTTCTCTAAAATTGTGGGCACCGTTACAGACAATGGTTCCAACTTTGTCAAAGCGTTTGGAGTTTGGAACACCAACATTGAAAATGAGGCAGATGAAGATTCAAGCGAGGAAGAAGACCTTGATTCAGTCTCTGATGTTTTGCTTCCAGTCTTCCTTCCCAAGCATTACCGCTGCGCCAGCCATACGTTGAATATGTGCGACAGCAGATTTGAAAAAACTATTGAATCTTCAAAAGACTTATAGCTTTTATAGCAGGCATCTTAGATCAAAAAAGGGCAGTTAGCGGGAAAATTAGGTACAGTCGTAATCTCCATCTTATTTTATGTTTTTTGGGTCGCTGATTACGAATCTGAAGTTTGCCAACTAAAATTTTGCCCGGAACCTTGTCAAAATTTCAAAAAAAGTCAAAATTTTGGCACTTCTTGAGGTTTT
Organism: Orius laevigatus; assembly: GCA_018703685.1. Taxonomy (NCBI): domain Eukaryota; kingdom Metazoa; phylum Arthropoda; class Insecta; order Hemiptera; family Anthocoridae; genus Orius; species Orius laevigatus. The sequence goes on from JAGWEN010000084.1 coordinate 235,962, forward strand.
TTGATTATATCTCAAAAACTATTGATTTAAGCAACTTTTCTACTCAGTACAAAATGAAAGCTCATAAAATTTGCTATAAAATCCGTTAAAGATTTGCGAAATTTCGACTCAAGAAACGGCCGTTAGAGAGCGCTGAAAAAAGTCAAAATTCAAAAACGGGTAAAACAACCATTTTTACATGCTATTTCAGAGGTAACCACGTCTATTTTGATACTTTATGATACTAATGATATCAAATTGTATTAATTACACTTATTTATGGACGCAGTAGTGGGATCGCTGTCCAGGAAAATGTTCAAAATTAAAAGTAGTGGTCATCAACTAAAGCGATCCAATCCATCGGCTAATGGTCGGAGCCAAACCAGATTAGTCTCATTTTAAAGGTAATTTAGCGCTTGTTGGTGTAAAAGTAGTCCGGATACGGTATCTATAATACCTATGGTTTTATAGCATAATTTGTAAGTGAAAATTTGAATTATCGATCACATTTTAGGTACGTTTTTGGCTCTGGAGCCAAAGCTACTTGTCTGATCCAAACCGGACTAGACTCATTTCAAAGGTAATTAAGCGCTTATTACCGTAAAAGTAGCCGGGATACGGTATCTATAATACCTTTGTTTTTAGAGCCAAATATGTAAGTGCAAATTTGACACATCGCTAAACTATCGATTACGTTTTTGGCTCTGGAGCCAAAGCTATTCGTTGCACCAAAACCGGACTACCCTACTTTTAAAGGCAATTTATCACATGTTTAAACAAAAGTAGTCCGGATTCGCTATCTACAATAGCTTTGGCTCCAGAGCCAAATATGTGTGTAAAACCTAGAATTGCTGTTCATGTTTCGACTTACGTTTTTGGCTCTGGAGCCAAAACTATAATAGATACAGGATTCGGACAACTTTTAAAAGAACAAGCACTAAATTACCTTTAAAATGAGACTAGTCCGAGCTCAATCGGGCGGAAAGTTCTCCCACACCGTTGACCGCCGTCAAACCCACCTTAATTGTTTTAATCCTTATCGGTCATAAAACGGAGGTCTTTTTTGACCGTCGATTGCTGCCGAACGGCTGGACCGAATTAGATAAATGATTAATGGATTTTTAGGTAATTTTATAGGCTTTCTTTTTTTACTGAACGGCCAAATCGCCAAAACCTATAGTTTTTGAGATATAATCAAAAAACCTCAAAAAGTGCCAAAATTTTGACTTTTTTTGCAATTTTGACAAGGTTCCGGGCAAAATTTTTGTTGGCAAACTTCAGATTCGTAATCAGCGACCCAAAAAACATAAAATAAGATGGAGATTACGACTGTACCTAATTTTCCCGCTAAATATCCTAAGATGCCTGGGCTATTAAGTAAAATTCACGATGAAACATTGTTAAAAAGTAACAAATTATGGAGCGCTGCCCAGCGACTTAAGTCGGCAGAAATAATTTTTAACAATCTGGGACATACATAGTCTCGACCAGGCGAAACCAGATGGAATTCATTTTATGACAGCCTGAAACAGATTTTATCAATTAAAGAAAAAAGTGCCATCCTTTTCAAATCGTTAAATATAAAGAACTCATTAAATGAACACGAATTCATTTACATAGATGAATATGTAAAATGCTCCGAACCTTTAGCAAAAGCTTTAGATATTTTGCAAGGGGAGCAAAATACATTTTATGGTACTTTGCTCCTAATTATTCTTTCTTTAAGGCGGAGACGACCATTATTTTTGTTTGTTTCTGAGTCAATAGATCGCAGCACATTCGGCCCCAAAAGTTTTTTCCTCGTTTTGGGCACTAAAAATGGTCCGATTTTTTTTCTGAAAAGCGCATTCTCTTTTATTTGGAAAACTCTAGACTGATCTGAGAGCACTTTTTCAAAAAAAAATTTTCTTCCGGAAAATCGGGAAACGAATTTTCCGGGAAAACTTTTTTTCAGAAAAACCCGGTACACGTTTTGTAGGGTACGACGAGCTGTTTCCAAATCTGTTAATAGTTTCAAAATCGGTTAAAAAACGGCGTCGTAATCGCTGTCACAAGATTTAGACGGTGCGGGGGGTGGGGAGCGTCTGGGGGTCGTAAATCAAGATACGCAGATGACAGGTTAACAAACTGTCATTAGGGGTTGGCTTCAAGTCAATAAAATTTGTAATATGCAGGATCCATTGAAAAATAAGGAAAAATTTTTGCTAATAAAAAATAAACACATTTAAGTTTTAATGTTTTAATTAAGTTTTAATTGGAAGCGTCGAAACTCGTAGATTCGGAATTCGTAGATTCTAAGGGCCGGTTTCACCAACGTACTAACCGAAGGTTAAGGAGCACTAACGCCCGGTTAGTGAACTAACTGCCGGTTAGACAAGGCTTTTGCGTTTCACCAACTTCGGTTAGCATTAACCGGAGTTTACCGACCGAGATTAGTAAACCGCCGGTATTTTGGGAGTTTAGTGCCACTAACTGGAGATTAACGACGGACCATTTCGTATTTTTTCATATTTTCGGGAGCTTGATATACTTTTTTCAGGTTTTTCTTTAGCGAATCTTTGACAATAAGTGGATTTTTTATGTGGAAATCGGTTTTTTTAAAAGGTGGATTATAGTGGCACGCCCCCCCTCAGGAAAATATGTTATTTAAAACAATATTATATAATTCAATTTCAATAATTCATTTTAATAATTCAAAATAGTCAAATAGCGGGGGAATCTGATTGTGTGGTGGGGGGCAGGAAAAGCCCCCACCAAAAAATATTTAGAAGGAAACACGCTGTTGCTCAGAGAAGGTTTGATTTTATTTTTTATATTTTATTTTCCATACAGTGCCACTTTTATTAAAGTCATATAATTTTCATAATAAAAACTTTCTTTAGATATCTTAATTTATTACCACGCTAGGACCACCTTGACCGACCTCTTGGTTTTTTTATGCGGCCCGCCCCCGAAGTCCAAGGGGGACACTCGCATATGGTAGCAGAGCGAAAATAATGCTAATTTTCTATTCTTTAATTTAAATTAAACGTAATTAAAAAAATTTTTTTTCTTTATAAAAGTGAATTTGCATCAAATCGGTCAAGGTCGGGAGGAGACGTTTGAACTTGTCCGACTAATCCTTGCTTATCATTACCCTTTCGCTTTCTTAGATAACATTTATACATTTTTACTTTTTCCCCATTAATTTTTTTTTACACAAACTTAAATTTCAAATCTATTTTCACGAAGCAATTCAATTGTCAAATAAATTTTTCAAAAATGGGTTGTCCGATCTGTGGCTTGGAATGCCAGGCGGACGCTGGCTCTTCTTGTTCTCAGTGCCATGCACTAATCCATTTCGCATGTGATCGTTTAGGTACTCGAGAGTCCTATCTGAAGATGGCAATACCGAAACGGGAAACATGGAAATGTAGTAAGTGCAAAAATGACCCGAATAGGGACTTACGGCGCCAAATCGAGGAGCTGCAATCCGAAAATCGATCTATAAATGCCAGATTAGATGAAATTCTAAAAGTTTTGAAAGAGTCTAGCATGTCACCAACCTCTACTCTAGCCCCCAAAGCGGCAACGCCCCGCCAGGAGATATCAGGTCCCTCCAACTTAAGAGCAACCGAGGTGCAAGAGGCACACAGCTCGGTCAAGCTTCCAAATTATTTGGAAGATCTGATAAAGACTGTTCCCAAATTTAAACCGGAAGATCCATGGGCGATCCTAGGGTTTTTGGGAAAACTTTACGAAATTGAGCAGATCACATTGGATCCTTCCACTCCAGCTCAATTTGGGGAGTTTTTTCGTCGGGTCGCAGTCACCCAAGGGGTGCTAATTTTGATAAAAATTTTGAGCGAAGCCGGCGGAAAGTTGCTGACGTTTTCCAACGTGAAAGAAGCGATCATGAGGCAGCTTGTTAACGTCAAAACCACCACCTTTTTCATTTCAAAAAAGGTACTTAGGGCGCAGGGTAAGATGGAACCGTTTCGATCTTACATTTATGACATCAAGAAGTATGCTTCAATTCTCGGAAATTATTCCGACGAGGAGATCCTTGAGATGGTGCTAACCGGCTCCAATGTGAGCACGAGGACGAAGTTGCTTTTTTCTGAAAGACCAAAGACTTGGGCGCAACTTGAGACCTTGGTGTGCATAGTTGAACGTCTAGAAGTCGCTGACAATGCGTGTTGGCAGGCAAGAAATCAGCAACGATTTAAAAACAACGATTTTCCCAAGTCCTCCCAACAAAATGATAAAAATTTTAGTAATAAACCATCTGAAGGACAATCTCATAACAATAAACCGCCCCATAACAATTATTACCCCCAACAAAAACCAAATTTTCATTACCAACAACCGAGAAAGCAACAGCAAGACAATAATTTTCGAAAAGGACAAGTCAATCGATTCTCTAACAATAAGTTTCAAAATACTGAAAAATTAAATTTTGCAGGAGAGGTCAATGAAAGTAAAACAACCCCTAAACCAAAACCTTCACCTCCTAAAAGTCCTAAAACGGCGCCCCAAACCCAGGGGACAAAAAACTAGAAGAGGGGGTCTTTAGCACGGTATTGGCAACAAAAATGGATAAAAGTAATTGTTTTAATAATGTGGTCTCAATAGTCCAGGAAATTAAATTGTTAACATTGATCGATACGGGAGCGGGAATTTCCTGCATTCAGGAGGAATTTTTTAGAAGGCTTTTTCAAAGAAAGGGATTACCTACGAAAGAGTGCAAGGTCTCCCTGATAGTAGGAAACTCCGATTCCGTTCCGATCAATAACAAAACAAGATTAAAGATTAAAATCGATAAATTTTCTTGGACAAACGAATTCCTGATAGTTCCAAACTTACCGTGCAAACTAATTTTAGGTTTAGATTTTATTACTAAATCACAGATGTCTATTGACCCCGTAAATAAATCAATAAATTTTAATTTTAATCCGTCTATAAAAATTCCATTGTTCTCTGATAAAGATCTTCTTCTTTTTTTTTTTTTTAAGAGGGGGGTAGTGGCACGCCCCCCCTCAGGAAAATATGTTATTTAAAACAATATTATATAATTCAATTTCAATAATTCATTTTAATAATTCAAAATAGTCAAATAGCGGGGGAATCTGATTGTGTGGTGGGGGGCAGGAAAAGCCCCCACCAAAAAATATTTAGAAGGAAACACGCTGTTGCTCAGAGAAGGTTTGATTTTATTTTTTATATTTTATTTTCCATACAGTGCCACTTTTATTAAAGTCATATAATTTTCATAATAAAAACTTTCTTTAGATATCTTAATTTATTACCACGCTAGGACCACCTTGACCGACCTCTTGGTTTTTTTATGCGGCCCGCCCCCGAAGTCCAAGGGGGACACTCGCAATATTATACCTTAATTTTTGGCGTTTTTTTTTTTATCCGTAAGATCCTACGCCGCGGAAATACATAAGTCCGAAAATCTTTGTTTTAAAACTATTTATCGAACACTTTTGTATGTTAAACAGCTCTTTTTTCTTTTAAACTGAAGTTTGGAAGTATTATTTATTCAATGTCGGTAGTATTTTGAGGTTTTTGGAGAAGATCTGGTGATACCCTGGCCCGTAAAAATAGTCCGAAAATGCTTTTTTTTAACTATTTATTTAACACTTTTTGATGTAAAACGAGTTAAAAAGCACTTTCTTCTCCTAAACTGAAGTCTGGAAGTATTATTTCTTCAATTTCGATAGTATTTTGGGGTTTTTTCGAAGAAAATCCGGCGAGACCCTAGCCCGTGGAAATAGTCCGAAAATCCTTCTTTTTTTACACAATTATTTAACACTTTTGGATGTAACACGAGTTAAAAAGCACTTTTCTCTTCTAAACTGAAGACTGGAAGTATTATTTCTTCAATTTCGGTAATTCATCGTCACGAATCGTGAAGTAAATAATAAACAAAGCCTAGAACTCGCTGTTTTTATCGGTAGATGGCGCTGCCTTCACCCAAATTATGAATGAAAAACGTAACTAACCTACGGTTTAGCCCTTAAACTTCGGTTACGGTAATCTCCAGTTACTTAAACTCCGGTTACCTTCGTGAAATCGGTTTTTTACCGTAACTCTCGGTTAGATCTAACTACAGGTTACGGTAACTACGGTTAGGCTTGATTTGGTGAAATCGGCCCTAATTATTTGATTACTCAGATATTGCAATGAACCAAAGAGGGACTAAAGAATTGGTTGGTGCCTTAGAAAAAATTATGTAGCGGAGCTTTTTTTGAATCAACAATTTACATAAAAACTCGAAATACCTGCATATTGACTTATCTCATAATTTTAATTTTTTTATATTTGGCCTGAACAGTAAAAAGTCATTTTTAAAGATAAGTAACTAGGCTCTATTAATGACAAATTAATTCAATTTTACCAATTCGTAAGTGAAATTTTCATTTTTTTCATAATACCCCCAATATCAGCGTTTCGGCTGATTTCCAACTTTGACTATTTATAACCTCTTCCAAAATTAAAATGATGAATGATGATAAAATTAAAATGATATATTTTAAAAAATAAAATAAAACAAAAGTTTTTCTCAAATTCCTGAAGACTTTGAATTAAGGGCACCTGTTTATTAATGTTGGTTTCTTAGGGTGCCATGGCAATTAGACTAAAGCCTCCGCCGACTTGGTTTTAGGAAAATGGAGAAGAAAAAAATCAATACTTTTTTAAATAAATATTTTTACTAATTATTATGACACTGCGGCGGCGGCTGCTGCTGTCCCTGCTGCTGCTTTATATCCTAAAATATGTTAAAGTTTTATTATTACGAAAAAAAAAAATTATTTCTTATTCAGAGTAGTTGAAAGCAGCCAATCGATTATTTTTGATTTGTATTCATTTATGGGTAATTTAAGTTTTAAGTTGAATTTTTGGGAAAGATTATTGAATGTTCTGGGTGCTGTGAAAGATAATTGTGTAAGTGATTTAGATGATTGAGGGGATTTGAAAATATTATGTAGTTGATAAAAAATAGCCTTAACAGCATTTAACTTCAATTCAACTTCTTATTGATGATGATAGTAATATTTATATATATGATAACTCAATATAATTACCTAATTAGTTAATTAATTACTTAATTAATTTTTGAGAATTTTTTTTTTTCAATATAACTTGAATTTGGTGATAATTTTTTGAAAAGGGAAAATTAAGTTAATTAGTCATAATTACCTAATTAATTACCTAATTAGTTAATGAAATTTAATCGGGATCACGTGAAGATTATTTGGTTAAAATTTGGTGAAGATCGGACCGGTAGAAAGGCCGTAGCACATTTTTGCAAACTTTAGACAGACATATCTCCGCCATTTTGTCGAATTTCAAAAATCGCTCTCGTCACTTTCAAGATAACCACGAAAGGAAGATTGTGTGAAAATTTCGTGAAAATCGGATGAAAATTATGGCCGTGAAGTGTTCCGGAAAAAAGGCGACGGACAGCCGGCACCACAGACAGTCATGTCCGAGAAAGGTCAAAAGTCAGTTTGACCCTTGGGGGTCTGGAAGACCCTTCCCCAAAAACCCGAATCCGACGGTATTACAATAACTTCTCTTTGAGAAAGTTAAAAATTGAACGTCTAATTTTGCATTTTAACAAATGGAGCTTCGGTTCCAATAATATTTCGGATATAGTAAATATTTTACTTCGCAAAGAGGCCTCGATACCCGCATGGTCTGATTCCAGCACTGAAGAAAATCAAGGTATGGGTGAAGCGCTCCAAATATCTCATCATATCAATTTATTACCAATGTGCCAACTACATCGTTTGTGATTGCCAAGCAAGTTAAACAAGATAATCATAAAACGTGACTCAATAAAATTGTGAATTATCAAAATCAGAATAAAAAACTTGTGATTATGAACGAAAAGGTCCCATTGATCATCTGAAAATCGAAATGTCAAATTGAATCAATTTTGAATTTGAACTGACCACAAGGTATTCTCGTAAAGTTAAAGAAGGGCCCTCAGGGTAGGCTCCTTTAAACATCGAGTCATCATCAATCTGAATGATTTTTTGATATTTTCTTCATCATCAGGCCAATTACTAGCATAGATGGAGTTTCTAAAATCGGGGTCAGTCGTTTGGGCCTAAACCCCACTCGGCCTACTTTCAACATAACCTAATCTCGGCATAAATATTTCGTCCGAAATTATTCCGAGTGGTGTTTATGCCCAAACGACTGAAAATAAAGAAAAAAATAAGCCTTTTTTTTGTTAATTTAAAAACGTTGGAACAGTCGTTTCGGCCTAAACCCCACTCGGCATACTTTCAACATAACCGAATCTCATCCGAAAATAGAAAAAAAAAAAATGTATAAATTAACAAACGAGCCAAATTAAACGTAAAACTTGCCCGAATCACTTAAATGATCGTTTTATTTCATAAAACGTTGAAAACCATTGGGCCTAAAAGCAAATGGGCCTAATAACTTGTCGGCATACTCTCGGCATAAAACAGAGAAAGAAATAGAGTGGAGGGGGATGGCCTGTTCCCCTCTTTCTTTATACCTCCTCGTTCCGCGTATTTCGAACGTTACTTATATTAATTGGGAGTTACGACAACAGAGAGCGTCCGTCTGCACTTACTTCTTCTCTCTTACAACAGAACGCGCTTCGAAAACCGAATCTCGAACGAAGGATTTTAATTAGTAGCTATATCATCATCATCAAGTCAAAAATCGGGGCCGTGGAACCCTGAATTGTGGGCTCTCTTCTCTGTTAAATTGTATAATATGAACAGGATGGCAGAAGGCGTTTAAGAGCTTCGAGAAATTTTCTCCTCCGTCAACACCACCCTTCCTTCGGCGGGACCACCCCGGTCGGTCGAAATTGTATTTGCAAATCGAACTCGCGTACGCTAATTTCGCTATAATTAACCGATCTTAGACTTATTTTATATCAATTTTATTGTTTTTTCGAGAGAAATACGATGGGACTATTAATAATTAGTTCTAATCCTTCGTTGAAGGATGTTGAAGGGATTACTCCGCCTGTGCTAAACAGGATCTAATGAATATTTTGTAATATTTTTTTTTTAAAACCATATAATGTTACATCTAATATTAAATAACAATTTTTTTATTGTTTCCAGTACTATGAAGTTTAGCATGCCGTTTTTCTTATAAGTTATAACATTGAGTACTGTGTTAAGATGAAAAAAAAAAAAAAAAATGATACCACATTTGCATACGAATTTTAAAAAACTATTCTGTATATTTGACCTAAAATTCGCTAATTATTATACCTGTACATAAAAGCTTTCCAATAAAATTTCTCAACTCAAAAATTTGAGCGAGACTGGACAAAACATCGGTTATTATAGTCTAACTTCTTACCTAAAAGTCACACAGAAAAATATTTATTAATGATATTTATTTAATTATTCCACGGGATGAATTAATTTGGTCGAGCTTAAAATAGGGTGATTCTGTTATGATCATCGATTCTTGGGTTAAATACAAGCTTTATTTTTCGTTTTTATTATAAATCGCGGAGGGGCCCCCCGTTTTGAATTCACGGAGTTGTTCCTTTAAACCACAAGTAGAAGGGAGCTAATTTAGATTATTAATGATTTCTAATGTTAATTAAATTAATTATAAAATCCGCCGAAACAGATCAATTAATAGTATTACCCAAGGATACTAAAAACCAAGGATGTAACATTCAACCTTGAGTGGGAGAAATCGGAAAGTGGTGGGGACTGGCCGTCACGTCACGCATCCAACATGGCCGCCATATGGGTTTTATTTCGTTGTGAATCGTCAGTCGTGACTAGTTTGTTTACCTACTTTGAAATTAAAAATTGACGCTTTTTTTCTTATTCGACAAGTTCAGAGTTATCAGGATTCATTGCTGAGTAAGTAGAACTATTTATTTATTTTGTAATAGTAATGTAAAAGTGTTAAATAGTGACGGCGACATGACTGAGATCAAATGTGTCAAATTTCAAGCTGGTCGGTCTCAAGCGGTCGGTTTACTTTTATCAATTGTATTAACTTTCTCCAAAAGAAAGTTATTGTATTACCCTCGAACCCGGGTTTTCGTGAAGGGGTCAAGGAGACCCCGTAGGGTCAATTTGATTATTGATTATTACCGGACATGAAATGGTCTTTCACGCCGGCCGGCCATTGCCAGTTTTTTTGTGGGATCTTTTCTCCTACACTGCTCGACCGATTTTGCTGAAAATTTACGCAAATGAAGTTCATCACATAATCATTATGAGAAACTCTTACCTACTGTGTTTTTTGTTTGTTTTAGAATGCCTATTTGTGCCGTTGCAGCTTGCCAAAATGGGACTTACAACTCATTGTTTTCTTTCTACTCGTTTCCAAAAGACCCAGGCCGCAGAAAAACTTGGGTACAAAAATGTAGGAGAGAAGATGCTTTTGATCCAAACAAAGCCAAAATATGCGCTGAGCATTTTGGAGACTCGGACTTTGAAGATGACATTGAAGCAAGAATTATGGGCTACGTAAGAACGAGGAAATTGAAACCTGATGCGATACCGTCTCACAAATTGAGAAATACCCCAACACCAAAAAAGAAGAAAGAAGCTGCTTCTTTAAAAAAAGAGAGAATGTCAAGACTAAATGCTCGAAGAAGCCTTAACGAGTTGCTTGAGAGTGATTTACAAGAGCAGATTCAAAGTCCAGTACAAGAAGAGCAGCAGGAAGTGCAAAAGATGTCGAAGACTTGCGATACTTGCTTAAATCTGAATATTGGGGAAACGTTAAAAGAGAATGTTCTTTTGAAAGAGGAAATCGGTTGTCTTAAACTTCAAATCCAAGAGCTAAAGAGCCATGAAAAAAAATTGGAATCGATGGAACATCAAAATAACAATTTAAAAACTAGAAATGCAGCAATTACGCATCTTCTTGAAGATTCAAACCGTCAAAATGAAAAATATAAAAATTTACTGAAGTCTCTATTCTCACAGAGTCAGCTTAAAGTTTTGGTCGAGGAAAAGAAAAAAGTGATATGGGCAGCAGAAGACATCAAGAAATCGTTTGCCCTTCGCTATCTCAGTAAGAAGGCCTACTTATTTGTTAAAAGAGAACTTGGTATTCCTTTACCAGCACTATGTACCCTCTCGAGATGGGCCTCCAAAATCAATATGAGGACAGGATTGTTGGAAGAGGTCATCCAACTTGTTGAAATTGCCGGGTTGAGCATGTCACCAACAGACAGACTGTGTGTACTTTCATATGATGAGATGAAAGTGATGGAGAAAACAGAATACGACCCTGTAAGAGAGTGTGCCATCGGCCCTCATAAACAGATGCAAGTTGCTGTCATGAGAGGTAAAGTGCTATTGTATTATTTATCTCTTGAGTTCTTATGTCAATTTATGTTGTAGGCCTGTTTGCACCTTATAAGCAAATAATTTTTGCTGACTTTGACATCAGAATGACTAAAGATCTTCTGTTTGCCATCATCGGTAGACTTAAAGATGCTGGATTTCGAGTAGTTGCCTGCGTTTGTGACAATGGTTCTACAAATGTATCAGTTTGGAACTCATTGCAGGTTCGTTTAATTTGTATATAATATATATATGTCGGTATTTGACTTCAAAGTTATTCTTTTCTCAGGTCACTCATGAACGTCCATATTTTGATCATCCTGCAAGTGGACGAGTGCATGTATTTTCTGATGTTCCGCATGTGTTAAAACTCATCAGGAATTGGCTATTGGACAAAGGTATTAATTTAAACACGTTTCTGTTACATCAGTTATGTTAGGTTTTTTTCTAAATCTCTCTTGACTTTATTTAGGCTTTATTTTTGAAAATGGAAATATATGCTCTGAGCCACTTAAGGATCTACTAGACATTGACAATCAAGAAATTCAAGCGAACTTCAAAGTAAATTATAAACATCTTGAATGTAGAAATGCACAGCGACAAAATGTACGCCTTGCAGCTGAACTTTTGTCTCACACAACCGCCACTGCTTTAAAAAGGTAAACAACAACAATTGGCACCTAACTTAAAGTTTAATGTTTTCATTTTTAGATACCTCCCGAAAAATGAAAAGGCCATTGCAACCGCCAATTTTATTGATAAGTGCAATTTGTGGTTTGATGTAATGAATTCGTATTGCCCAAAATCAACCACATTGCAACATAAGTGGGCGTATGGGAATGCCCTAGAAATACAAAACGAAATAATCGACAGTTTCATGGAAATTATTTCAAGCATGGCCATCGCTGGAGAAAAAAACAAAGAATTAAAACGGTTTCAAAAAAGTGCATTAATGTCTTCGAATGCATTGAAGCTTTTATTTATATCATTGAAAGAAGAATATGGCATAGAATACATCCTCACCCATAGGCTAAATCAAGATGTGTTAGAGAACACATTTAGCCAAGTAAGGTTAGTCAAAATCATTGCTACTAGCCAGGATTAATTATTATTTTTTATTTTTTTTATTACAGAAGTTCATTGGGATCATCGGACCATCCAACTCCTTTGAATGCTTTATATAAGCTTAGGCTTATCATACTGGGGAAAAACACTGTTAATATTTTAAGTAACACTAACACACTAGACGCCTCCAATGAAGACCACCTTTTGGTGGAAGTATTCCGGAGGGCAGATGTTATTCCCCCAGTCATCGATCCACTATCATCAGCCTCATCATCACCTTCCAGCGCATCTTCTTTTGACCTTCCAGCTGTCATCGATTGCTCCAGAGATGCTCTGGAGTATTTGGGGGGCTGGTTGTGCCACAAGTTTCATAAAAAATATCAATCCCTAAATTTAGGGGTAAGAACTACTGCAAATGAAGGGGACCATTGTTACGAACTTCCGAGTTGGTGCCAGCAACTCTCTTATGGAGGGTTGTTCAGGCCCAGCTCGGAATTTCTTAAACAAATATTATACATTAACAAAACCTTTGAAAAAATTACAAAAATCAATAATAATGTAATTAAAACAAAATTTGTTTTAAGTAAAATTTTTAAAAAATGTGCAAAAAATAAAAAAATAACACTACCACAAGAAATTACGAAAGCCTTTTTAAAACAAAGGCTGATAATTAAAATAAATTTTGAAAATATATTGAACAAAAAAGCAGATGTAAGAAAGCAAAAATCAAAAATGAATAAAATCATTAATTGACATTTCATAGCATTAAATTTATTTTACCTAATTTTCCTAACATAAAAATCCTTTTTTTCATATAATTTTGTTCATTTTGAAAAATCGATATATTTGGAAAAGCTGTATCTCCGACATTATTTAACCTACAGAGACGGGACTGGTCTTAAATTTTAGATAATTGTATCTAGTTAAAAAAAGTATTTATAGTTCGATTCCAAAAAATCAATATTTTGGGCTCAAGAAGGCAAAAACTAACTTTCAGTATGCTTTCTCCCTATGATTTGGGCAGCCATATTTGATTTCTTACGTCAGAGCCCCCTCTACCGCCACGCCCCCTTCCCGAATGATACATCCTGGGTTTTTAGTATCCTTGGTATTACCCTGTTAATAAATGATAACTGATAAGGAATGATACCGTTAACTTTCATAAAAATCTTGATTACTTTGAGAAAAATTCAAGATACAATGACGATACTTAAATAAGAATACTTATTAGAACTCAAATTGATAGTTCTGAACTTAAAAAATCTCAAAAAATAAGTCGTTGCTAATCATAATAATAAAAGACCGCGAAAGCCGGGATTTCTGAAATGCAATCGCTTCTCTAGTGAAAAATTCAGCTTTAAACTACATACCTATTTCCTTGTCTAATCGATCGAAATAAATAGGGAAAACTGAATAAGAAGCTATTAATTGACTTATTTTCTTATTAGAACTTTTTTGTCCTAATATACTCTCTTTACGATGAAGATGGGTCAAGACTCAGCATTTCTTGGGTGACCGTACACTCTCGATCGAACTTTTAGTATAATCTTAATTTAAACCGTAAAGGATTGTCTTAAACCACCAAAGAAGTAATTTCATCATCATTTGTTCTATAATATGCCGATAAAACACAAGATTAAGCTCTCTGAAACTAATAAATTCATCAATTTAGGATAAAACTTCAGTAGGGAGGTTCAAAAATCGAAACATTCGCGGGCGAATCGAATTTATTCGATTCTAAGTAAGATATACTAAAATGCAAAATTGATTCTAACTAAGTTTACATCGCCTATAAATGAGGAATTTTTGACCATAAATGGGCTCAAACTCAATCAAAATATAAAAGAAAAAAAAATTATAAAAAATTTGGTCTTTAGGAGTGTTAATATCAAATTATGACCAAATTATGGCTCTAGAAATCATAGAACAATTATTTTAATCTTCTACTACCGTAAAATTATATTGTTAAAACTATGCAAATTAGGAAGACGAAAGTAGCCGGGAGGGGGTAGAAAGATTCAGCTTTTCAAAAAATAAGAGCATGTTGATGAGGGCAAAGACGAAACGCACCGCTGTAGAGAGGAGGAGAGCGAAAATCGTAAAAACGGAGCTCCTCTCGAATCCTGCTACCCTATGCCATAAAACACACGAGTAGCCCGAAATCCAGGCTTTTGCGGCCCCACAGTGAGTCAAAATATAAGTTTTTGAGCTTGATGATGATGATGCTATTAAAAATTAACGATATGCAAATTAAACTTAACCCTTTTCTTTTTCGGGTGAAATCTATAATATATTCCATCTAAGCGCTATCCGTTGGTGAATCACCGAGTTAAAACTGTACGAGTGTCTACATCGAGGAACCAGAGTCCCCCCTTACCAATCTCATTGTCGTTAACCCTTTTTTCGCCTGAGAATCGGTTATGTTGAAAGTAGGCCGAGTGGAGTTTAGGCCGAAACGACTGAACGTTTTTAAATTAAAAAAAAAAAAAGAAGTTATCTTTTGCTCTATTTTCAGTCGTTTGAGCCTAAACCCCACTCGGCATAATTTAATCCGAAATTTTTATTCCGAGATTCGGTTATGTTGAAATTATGCCGACTGGGGTTTAGGCCCAAACGACTGTTCCAACGTTTTTAAATTAACAAAAAAAGGCTTATATTTTGCTCTATTTTCAGTCGTTTGGGCCTAAACCCCACTCGGCATAATTTCGGACGAATTTTTTAGGCCCAGATTCGGTTATGTTGAAAGTAGGCCGAGTGGGGTTTATGCCGAAATGTATACACCCCTAAAATCATCGTTCTGGAAAGAAATAATAAATGATCGTATAAAAGAAAACATACTGTTTCTGCCAATGCCTCCATTGTAAGACAAAATGGTGATAAATAAGCCGTCGTAGCCACCAAATCCAAAATAAGTATTATGACGACAGGAGTCTCAACGTCCTACCAATCAAAAATTAAAAATTGATGAAAAATAAACCTCACGTCTATTAAAAGTGTCCTCGTTATAGCTGCAGAAGCGAATAATCCAAAATAGGTCAGAAACATGATTTTTCGATAAATTACTTGTATGGCGTCAAATAACCTAAAACGTTTATGTGAGCACTAACCGACCCTGTCACCATAAATAGTTGATCTACTTCAGATTGTTTTTTTGTTTTTTTTTTTCACCCGAAAAATCGTCGAAAACCAGAAAATAACTTGATTCTCGACCAGTAATTAAGGTTTTTGACGAATATGAACTGTACCGGATAATTTTCTGATGATTCCTAACGCATTGGCGTAGAAAATCCTTTTTTCTGTTTTTTGTTGGCTCGAGAAATGCTCTTTGTAGTATTAAATAATGAATTTTAATGTGCGATGTAAGGACTGAAAAAATGTCTAGCGTAGTTACACAAGCCAACGTCCCACCCATCATCCCTCCCGCTTGGGCTACATAAAGGAAACAAAATAAGTAAGTGTTTTCGGTGCTTCCTGTAAAAATAAAAGATGCTGAAAATTATTGAGCTCTAGGCTTTTCTGTCTGAGAATGCTAGAAGACTTGCCCGAAGAAGGTAGTTCCATAGGTAGGCCAAAAGCGAAGTGAAAAACGATAGGTCGTAACATCAATGTGCTTCCTGTGATTAAAACCATATAATTATGCAATACGATGAATCTCCGTTCGAATGATCTCCCAGTTGAGGATCGAAGCTTCGCAAATTCTTCTTCGACATCCCACGGGACGTCCAATTCAGGAACTAGGTCGCAATCTTCCGCGATTCTGGCAATTCGTTTCCTGTAGTAGAGTATCGGCCCAGTTAACGGGTACACTGTAAGAACGTTGATCAAAAATTGGAGGGCGACCTTCGGGTTCGTCGGGCCACCGTTTAGAACGCATTCCGTACAGTAAAGTGCAAAAACGCCAATGCACAAAATAAGGAAGTATGTCCATGCTGAAAGGTTTCCTAAAAAATTAAATATTTTCAATTTAATAATTCTTTCACGGCAATGGATGAAGAATATTTAATCCATCAACTATGCTCAAACTCTCAAATTCTTTCAAAATTTCTCAAATTTTTTTTTTTTTATGATTTTGACATAACTAGCATTCCAATGGATGATGGATGAACAGCCTTGTATGTAAGGGGAAAAACTTGGAAGAATTTTTTATAAGTAGTGAGGGAACTTCTTCCATAGTATAATTTTTGACTTAATGAAAATATTCACTAGTCTTACCCGTTATGTCCTTTAGTCCAAGCAATCTATATT
Organism: Orius laevigatus; assembly: GCA_018703685.1. NCBI lineage: Eukaryota > Metazoa > Arthropoda > Insecta > Hemiptera > Anthocoridae > Orius > Orius laevigatus. The sequence continues at coordinate 252,566 of JAGWEN010000084.1, forward strand.
GAAGACCGCATAATTTTACAGCGGTCTGCATTGTTGAAAGGGCTTTCAAACATTGAAAGGAGTTTCTGGTTTCATAATTATATTGTTATCGTCGCGCAAAATTATATCGCTATCGTATTCATAAGCGCGTGGGTGATTTTTGAAAGCGGACTCCTACATTTTTATTTATTTAAGGGTACAATTACTCTCTGAGCAATTTTTTTATGCAATTATAAAAAATCGGAATAATATTGCATCGGGTCGCATTAATTATAAATAACGATCGAATCGACAATACTAGGTACAGTAAAAAACTTCGTTATAAAGTGAAAAGGACTCACCTTTTTACGTTCGGCGATAATTCTGAAGTTCCTTTTTCGAGAGCTTTATTATTCGATTCGCGTTTACTTTCGCGTTAACTTTTAAACTTATATTCGATTCGGTTCAGAAATTCAAAAAACTTTCTTTTGCTTATAAAACTCGCGGGAAACGAGAGATGCGCGTTCCGCACATGGGTCCCGAGAGCGTCCGTCATCAACCTAACGCCTTTTTTGCCTCGTCCTCCACTGCCGACCCAATCGAACTCCAGACCCATGTGAATTTATATTTTAAGTATATTGATTGATTTTTACTAAATTTGTTTACAATATTAAATTACATTATAATTTTAAATAATAATTTTTAAGATTCTAACGCCCTCTGTGGCTCAAAACTGAATATAAAAAGGGAGGGAAAATTCAAATTGGCATTGAAGTTCGCTTCATACTCCCCCTCTTAAAAGAAAAAAAAAATTTTTTTATGAAACACTTAAATAAAATAAAAAAATAATAAAAAAAATTTTTTTTTTAAACAAAATAAAAGTTGTTAAATGGAAAATTATAAAAATTGAAATTCATATAATATCAAAAAATTTTAAGATAAATTCAGTTGAAATACATATAATTAGTTGCCGCAAGACAACAAAGGAAATTTCTTCGATTTTTCAATTGACGTTACTAAGCTATAATCGCTCAGCTTACTCCTTGTGCCACATCTTGATATGTAAGCGGATTCGTCCTTGACGAAGTCGAAGTAAAAATGCGGATGAAAATCATCATCGTTGAAGACATCATCTTTTATTATCTTCTTAATACGTCTCTTGAAATTTCTTCTCTTCTTCAAAGTTTTCGCAGTTGTTGTGTTCTTCTTTTCCAAATGTCTTGATGATCTTTTCTTCATTTTCGATCTTATTCTTTTCGTTTCCATGTCCTCAATCTTCGTGAGCACTGAATCTTCGATATCTTCTTCGTCTTCGGGATCAATATTATTGATGGCGCTGATCTCTGCTTTCATCTTGGTCGGCGATTTGATGAATGCGGTCTTGATTTCTGAGTGCGAGCTTTTCGTTTCTATTTCGTCACATTCGTGTTTGTTAATTTCATCACAGAGATCGTCCGGCCATAGTCGTTGAAGATCACCCGGTTCTAGGATAGATTCATATTCGATCAATTCAGGATAGGCAAAATCGTGGGATTTTCGAATTTCAGATTTCGAAGAATCGATTGTCGTGTTTTTGGTGAAATTTTCGTCTTTGCAGATTTTGGACAGTCGTAGATATTTCATTTTTATCCTATCGATTGCGGCCGCCACGTCACTAACAAAATTGCAGCAATTGTTTTTCGTGGTGATTTTTTGTGGTTCGTATTTTAGTGACGCTTGGCCTGACCCTCATGCAAAATTTTGCGATGCTTCACGAGGTGGTGCTTCGAATACTTCGACACCTCTAATCGATTGGATGTCGCGTCTATTTGAACGCTGCTGATATTGTGGTTCGTTTCTTCGTTCTGATTCCGATTTCCTTTCTTTGTTGTTGGGTTCATATTTCTGTTTGTCGTGATAAGATTCATCGTTTTTCTTGTCTCTTTTGAAATAAAATTTCAAATAATCTACGAAACTATCCAGATTTTGATAATCCGATCTTCTCACAGCTTCCTCAACTTCCGTCCCAAAATGAGGTGAAATCATTCTTATGAATTTCGAGTCGCTTTCGTATAGCCCTGTACTTATGATCATGTTAAGTAGGTTATTGATGTATGAAGCGACGTCCATTCCCTTGGGATTGTAGCGAGATGTTATCATTCTTTTATATACATAACTATTCAAATCAGGTCCACAAAACTTATTTTTGAACTCTTTTTCAAATGAGTCATAATCGAAAATTTTGTTTTTATTTAGTGTATACCAAATTCCCGCTTCACCAGCTAATCGAGACTTTAATTCCATTTCGATGTCGAATATCGATCCCAGCATTCTTTGGTTTCTTTGAATGCTTCGTAAGAAATCGACAGGCATGTACGTTCCGAATCCGTAGAATTTATCCTTTTCGAGGTAGCTTTCGGGTGCTCGAGGTTGATGAGTATGAAAAGTTGCTCCACCAAATCTGTCGACCTTTTCATTAATTTCGAGCATTTTCGACTCCATTTCATCGATCTTCTTTCTGTTATTGCTTTCTTTTAAGACCATTTGCTGTTCAATATCAACAATTTTGTCGTTAATCGTCGTCTGTTGAAGTTTGAGATCGAAAATCATCGCATGAAGTTCCGCGCTTTTCTTTTCTTCTTTTTCGTCTTTGATCTTTCGTCTTTCTTCTTTTTGAAGTTCTTTTTCAGAACGTTTCTGTTCTTTCAGCTGTCTTTCCTTTTCCATTTCTTGACGGAATAATTTGAGGAAAGCTTCTTGATCCATTTTAATTGTTTTCGTTTGGCTTCTAGTTCTGATATTCATAAAAAGACGTCGTGTCGTGTGAAATATCAGTCAAAATTACAATTAAAAACCAAAAATAAAAGCAATAAAAACCAAAAACAAAAGGAATTAAACGTAAAAGAAATCGTAAACGACGCTTCGTTCGTTATCTCTTATCACTCTAACAACCACGTGTCTACAAAGTTTAAAGTTCGACAAATACAAATCTAATTCGTTATAACCAATCAATATCAATATTAAAAATATCAATTCGATAATCTAAGGGTGCCAAAGGATCTGTCCCTGTTCGGGCGCCAATGAAAAGGACTCACCTTTTTACGTTCGGCGATAATTCTGAAGTTCCTTTTTCGAGAGCTTTATTATTCGATTCGCGTTTACTTTCGCGTAAACTTTTAAACTTATATTCGATTCGGTTCAGAAATTCAAAAAACTTTCTTTTGCTTATAAAACTCGCGGGAAACGAGAGATGCGCGTTCCGCACATGGGTGATGGGTCCCGAGAGCGTCCGTCATCAACCTAACGCCTTTTTTGCCTCGTCCTCCACTGCCGACCCAATCGAACTCCAGACCCATGTGAATTTATATTTTAAGTATATTGATTGATTTTTACTAAATTTGTTTACAATATTAAATTACATTATAATTTTAAATAATAATTTTTAAGATTCTAACGCCCTCTGTGGCTCAAAACTGAATATAAAAAGGGAGGGAAAATCAGTGGCGGCTCTTCGGAGGAGGCAAGGGAGGCCGGGCCTCCCCTGTATTTTGAGAAAGAAAAAAAATCCAAAAATACCAAATTTAACAGTATTTTTCTAATTCAAATATTATTTTTTACTATTCTTATTTTATTTTAATCCCTAATTAAATATTATTTATTTTAAAATGTTAAAAAAGTATGTACGAAACGGTCGAATACTAAATGAAAATCGAAGTTCCAAATAAAAATCTTAATTTGGTGCGATCTAGCTGCGAAGGTTCGAATTAAAACGTTTAAAGAAATGAAATTCGTTATGGGAGGCCTGGCATCATAGGGCCTACTTTCCGATAGGGAAGGGTGGAGCGGGGGGGTCGCCTGAGGTAGGGTCAAGAAAAATTTCGCCGCGTCGAGGTGCCTTGAATCATTGGGTTAACTCGCTCGGAAAGCTGCCTCTAAATTTTACGGAGGCCAGGAGTCCTCTCGCCTCAAATGAGTGGGGGAATTTCTGAAGTCACCCGGGGTCCACAGCGGGCGAAATTTACCTAAACAGTGTTGCCCCCAAGAATTTTTTTATTGGTAAAATGGGATTTTATTACTTTAATGGTGTTTTGAATCACAAAAATACCAATGAATTAGGCAAGAAGAGTTTATTATTTAAAACTTTTGTTGAATATGACCGAAAAACGTTAGATCGAAATTCGAAAAAGCCGGTGGCAACACTGGCACGAACACGAAGGGTTTTTCGGTTTTAGTCTGATAACCTGTTACCTCACCCGCCAACGAAGTGATTACGGTTTTCGCAAGGTTTTTGCGTTGAAAAAGAAAAGAACAAGCACATTTTTTCACTCTGGTGAGTCCAAAATCTTTAATTTGTGATAACAAACTAATCACAACACCAAAATTATTGTTGTTTAGTATTTCCTTCGCTTCTTATTTTTGCCAAATTTTAAACTTTTTTTTGTGGTGGTTGTGTGTGTGTGTGTGTGTGTGTGTGTGTGTGGCGGGGGGAGGGGTATAGGTAGGTGAATACTCAGGCCTCCCCAGTTTTAATACCCACGAGCCGCCACTGGGGAAAATTCAAATTGGCATTGAAGTTCGCTTCAAAAGCATCCGTTAATAACGATTTTCTGGTGGTAACGCACTTTTTTTCTGGTCCACCTCCCTGGGGGTATATTTCCAAAGGAATAATAAGAATATTCGATGGAAGAATAATTTTTTTTTTTTTCTTCGTATTTTGTCATTTTATACATATGAAGAGCACAGGGGTAAAACAAGGTAACTCGGGTTTTTCTCATTTCGAAAAAAAGCCATTTTTCTGTGAAAAACGTAATATCAGTTGATATGTTAATCGAAAAATTCTGAAAACTTGTACAATAAATCTTGAATTATAGGTGATTGATATTCAATAAATAATTCCAAGAAATTATAATTTTTTATTGACATTATTGATAATTTTTACAAAAAGATGAAAAAAAAAACCGGGGAAAAACCAGGTATGTTTCTAATTAAAAGGCCCCGTTCCTTAACTTTATTTCTTCTTAGGGAGTCTTTCGTAGTATTTTTGCGCTTTTTCACCACAAAAGTGTTTTAAATGGTTGACATCCGCAAATTTTTCCTTGGAAATCGGTAGTCTCTTGTTGTACGCTCGAGAGGGAAAATAAAATTTCCCCGGACGAAGAGTTCCCGTAGTTTTTTTGGATTCGTCTGTCGGTTTCTTTTTGTTGGCCGCTCTCTGTGATCTTGACGGGTTGATTTTCTACGAACGAACTGGGTTGGCGATCATCAGAGAACTCATGAAAGCTCCGTTGTAAGTCTCTCGATAAAACACGACTCTTTGATGTTTCGCCTCGAATTTGAGTTCCCTGATGGGTCGAGTTTTCATCGGTGCTTTAGGAAGGTACAACGGGCCTAAAAACGACGTCCAGTCTCTCACCATATAACTGTCTACTTTCTCGACCTTGAAGGGACGTGGCTTACGTCTGGCAGATTTGAGGACATCCACCCAGTCAGCGGGAACTTCTGTTCTGGTTTTTTGATTAACCAAGCCCATATCTTTGTCGCATTCAAGATACGAATGACCTCGTATTGGAAAAATCATTGATATTGAGTCGAATCTTTTTTTTTTGTGGACGAGGTAGTCCAAGAACCTAAAGACTGTCCAATTTTTGTTCTGTCCTCCACAAGAGTCACTAAAAATAGCTAAGTGGCGTACGGCGTCTGGTAATGCATTCTCAAAATAATCATATAAAAATGAACAAACCTCATTTGACCCTTTTTTCGCTATAGTTTCTGGGTACGCGTAAAGTACGACATCATTATCACTGAGTCGGTGGATATTAAACGAGAAAAGAGAGAGTTGACGTCGGTAGTAAACGTCGTTCGTCGCCTATATTATAGGATTAGAAAAAAAAAAAACTTTTTTGTCTAAAAAAAAAATTTTCGAAAACCAAATAAGATATAACATCTCATAATGGATTCTAAGGAGAGAAGAAAATGAAAATATGATATCAGCCGGAGGCAATATTCAAGGTGACGAAGGGGTACATAGGTGTTGTTGACGAAACCAACAAATGCAAACCACTGAAAAAAAAAAAAAAAAAAAAAAATTCCTTCTCGCTGCTCAACATGGTTTATGGACGGTACATTTAAGTGTGCCAGTAGTATTTTTGAACAACTCTACTTAATTAGAGGAATAAAAATATAATAAATAAAAATCGGACAAATCAATTATGCTGTTATGTAAACGAATAAACGTACATACTAGCTTTCCTTAAGGGGGATTCTCCCATCAGAATTGTTTGTTTCTCATTCAAGAGATCGCAGCACTATCACCCCCAAAATTAGTTTCCTCGTTTTGGGCACTAAAAATGGTCGGAAATTTTTTTTGAAAAGCGCGTTCTCATTCTTTTGGAAAACTACGTACTGTTTAGGGGGCAGTTTTTCCGGAAAAATTTTCCTCGGGAAAATAGAAAATCCAATTTTCCACCAAAACAGAAATTTTGAAAAAACAGGTAGTCATCTTGTAGGTTTTGACGAGCTGATTCCAAATATGCTAATATTAAGACGATCGGATGGATAGATTCGTCGGTACGAGATTTTTAAGGCTTAGACGGTGCGGGGAAGGGGAGTTATATTTTAGGAAGTAAAGATGACACATCACTCTTACTCCTTCAAGGTCATCGAACTTTTCAAACGGCTTAATTTTTTTCTCTCTATTGTGAGATTGTTAGGTAGATTTTTGTACGTACGTAGTTTTCCAAAAGAATGAGAACGCGCTTTTCAAAAAGAATTTCCGACCATTTTTAGTGCCCAAAACGAGGAAACTACTTTTGGGCATCTTCCCTCTCTCTCGCACACTTGGTAGAATTTTGATGTCGGATCCCCCTTAAGGGGCTTGGGTACCGGCTGATTTTAACCCTAAATGCCACTTTTTGTGTCCTTTTTTCTCGGAAACGGCTGGATCAATCTTAAGGAAATTTTTCACACGTATTCATGAAGGATAGGACTTTGTTTTTTAAACTTTTTTTAAAAATAAATACACCGAATTTCAAAAATGTTTTCAATTTAAAATGTAGCCTTATTATTCCTCTAAATATAGAAAAAAACAGATCTCAAAAAAGTTTACTAGTTCACGAGAAAAGGGGACTTTTGTCTGAAAAACGTAACTTTTCAGGAAACGCAAAAAACTTAAGTTCGAATCTCCTACCCGAAATGTTGATTTAAACGGGCACTAAATCTATTGGTTTTTTTTATATCGTAGTGCTATTTTGAATTAATTAAAAATATTTCTAATTGATCAAATTGATTTCTGCTTTTTGGAAACAGCGCAGAAATGCTTAAAATTTAATAATTAAAAAAAAAAAAATTCGATTTTTCTTTTAATTTTTGGGTACTCAAGCCCTTTTTGGGGCGCCTCCCAACCTTCTTTCCACAGATGCAGAAAAAGCCTGCTCTTGCCATCTAAAATGAAATATTTTTTTGAGTTTCAAGCTTGTTAACGATAGCTTACTTGGGATGCCTCCAGACTCGGAGAGGGCGCCTCCCAACCTAGATTTTTGAACGTCAGTTCCCTTGCAAAAAAAAGTCGCCTAGAATTTAAAAAAAAATTAAATTAATTCGCATTACTTTAATTTGATTGAGAGATCTAAAAAGAATGTTGGTAGAAAAATGGTGTCTTGAGACGACGACGCTAAGTTCGCGACTTTTTGCAGGAATGATTGTTCGAGTTCAGCCATAAATAGATTAGCATAGGAGGGGGCCATTTTTGTCCCCATCGCTGTGCCTTGAAGTTGTAGGAAAAATTCGTTTTCGAATGAAAAATAATTTCTTTCGAGGACGAATTTAGAGAGATGGAGTAGGAAGTCAGTAGAAGGAGTATGAGGTGGAGGACGTTGGGAAAGGAAATTTTTGAGGGAGTTTAGGCCTGCGGAATGGGGGATGTTGGAATAAAGGGAAGTAACATCGAGTGTTGGTGCTGTACAGCAGCCTCAACACCAGGTTTTTGACGGGTGTCTTCTCTTTTCGACGACAGACAACTCCGAAGTTAGATGCTACAGTATAATACAAAATATTGCGTTGAATGGTGAATAATAATTAACAAGAAACCATACCCGTTATCCGCTTTCTTCTCTCATCGTACCAGAGATCGTCATCTCTCTGGCCTCTCGTCCTTGCCTCAATTCCCTCGGCTGATTCTCTACATGGCATCATAAAATTGTTACAATATACCAACATCATAAAATTATAACTCACTTCAATTTTTCCAAAAACAGCGCCATTTCCTCAACCAATTCAGCAGTGGGCAAATCCGGAGCATTTGCTGCTGGACCATAGTCCGCCTTGCCTTCGATTTTTCGGCGCTGGAAGAGTTTTCTTCTCGCTGGACACTTTCCTCCCTTGCGGTTTCTTGTTCTTGCCATTCTGGGGCAAAAAAAAAAAAATAAAAATAAAAATAATAATAATAATAATAATTATTATTATTAATTATTAATTTTAATAATTATTTTTCCTTTAATTATTATTATTATTATTATTATTAGTTTATTTGTACAGACCTTGGTCATTACAAAGAGAGTAAAAGTAAAGGGAGGTTTACAAGAAAAAGGTTTAAAAAAGAGTAAAAATACAATGTGTGCGGAACCTAGGCAAGCGAACGAAAATCAGGAGAAAAAATTATTAATGTAATAAGAAGTGAAAAGAATCAATAAGTATGTCGATCGAGTCGAGTGACTGCGATCCATCCCCAACAGCAGCTCTGATTTTAAGACCTTCTACCGCGAAGTTATAGAGTCCGTTGATAATCGGACGTTTCGAAGTATCTATCGACAAGAGATCGGAGAAGAAGATAGACGACAGGGAGGCTGAGCCAAAAAATTTTAAGCGCAAATCCGACAAATGTGGGCAACTACAAAAAAAATGGAAAAAGCCTCCTCCGTCTTTAAGATGGCAGAAGGGGCAGGGATCGGTGGCATTGAATGAAACTTTGTAATTAGACAATCGGAGAGTACATTTATCTGCTTTCAAGGTTCTAATTTGACATATTAATCGTTTGAGGTAGAGAGAGAGATCTGAATCAAGATAATTGGACTGGAGTGGAAAAGTGGAGCAACATGATTTGAAGTAGGAATTGTATGAGGAGTTGTGAATTCTGAAGATTGCCGATTGGTGATTTTTCGAGGCGAGCTGGTCGCTAAGGGAGCCATATGTGAGGACGTTTCGAAATCCATTTTCTGTAAAAAAAAAAAAAAATAAATAAATAAATAAATAAATAAATAAAATAAAAATTGATTTTTCTGAACACATGATTATTTTTATTTGCTAAAGTAGGGGAGCTAAAAAAAACTACCCTAATAAACCAAACTAACCTTAACTTATCGGCTTTCTAAACAGCTCTCCATGTCTTCCTTCGGGAGAAACGATTCTCACATGACTGCAATCTATGGCATCTAGAATCGGTCAAGACGACACAAAACAATCCGACCAAGATCGAACTAGAAAGCAGCGGCGCTAACTAAATCGAAGTACATATTAACACCCGAACCGAAAAAACTCCGCGACCAAGTCTTCGAGAAGATGGCATCTACGGGATTCTCGTCTTAGACCCGATTTCGACGGATAATGTGAAAATATTTCCGTTACTACAGCGAAGAACGCTCTGCATTTGGTGGCTCAGACCTGGCGTAGCTATTTTGGCTCTTGCAGATTCCATAGAACTCTACGTCTGCATGAAATTGGTCTTCTATCAGGCACTACCGCAACCATTGCCATCAATTTTTTCATGGCCCATTCGACGAACTTTATCTATTTTATCCACTCGATCGATCTACAATATCGATCAATAATCGATCTACAATGCCGCCCTAACTATAATCTTGGAAAAGTGAAATGGTTTTATTGTAAATGGTGGGCAGCAGCGTAGCGTGGCTCATAAGTCAGGGGTACCGCAGCCCCCCCCCCCACGCAATTCTAATCTTCTCATATAACGCAGATTTTACCCGGATATTCCTAATTTTTAATGTCATATTGTAAAGCCGGGGACAGACCATGTGAATTTTCCTTAACAGAAATGTCTCAGAGGCAAAAAGTGCTACTACAAGAAGCGAGTTCCCTCGCGAAACTCAAAATAAAACCGATTCAGAGAAAACTCATAAGTCATAGTAAATTCTCGATTTAAGTAGGAGGACCCTACCGTAAAACTCACCTCGTAATCGACTACTTCTGCCATAAGTCCAAATCGTGCCGAAAAAATCGAGAGAGCTAGGACCGGCCGGTTTTAATAAATATCACACTTGTCACTGAATTTGTTCATACTAAAAGCGTCAGTTCACACAACAAGCCTCCATTGCCATTTTCCAAAAGATAAATCGTTTACTTTAATAGGAAATTGTTAATAACTCAATAAAAACAACCACTATGCAAAAACAAACAACGAGAACTCGTGGGATAGAGAAACCTTCTTAGTTCTTAACCAAGGTGTTCTTAACATTCGATTGTTCGAGGTTCGATCCAGCTCGTTCAAATCCCTTGGAAGCGAAGAAATTTAGCGATGACCATGACGTCATTTGGCCTTGACGGAAACTTACTAACACAGACACAACTCACACACCAACGCTGGAATCAGTGTTGGTCATTGACCCCAGGTCCCTTATTTCGTGGTGCGGTCCCCAAATAGAGTAATCGAAAGCGGCTCGCTTGTGACTAAATGTGAGCGCTAAATGTCGCATATTACGCGGGAGATTTAAACTGAGGTTGGCTTAAACTTGTGATTTTAGCTAATTTTTTTCCAAAAACTGTGAACATTTATTTTTTTATTTTGGTACATAATTTAAAAAAAAAAATGAAAATAAATAAAAATGATACCTAATTAAAAAAAATTATATAATCTTAAAAAATGTTTATTTTTTTCGTTTTTGTTCTGGGGTAGCGCCGCTACCTGCGGTACCCCTGACGATACGCCCCTGATAGTGGGGTACCCACCCTATCCCCACCCCTGAAGGTAAGAGGTGTTTTAGTTGTTGCCAGCCTTCATTCTTCATTCAGATCCCACTTCTCATTTACAATGGACTGTCAGCTTAACGAGAACGTTTGTTTAGTTTTGTTGGTTTTTTTTTTATTTCGTTTCTCAGTTTTAGTTTTTTTTTATTTTTTTATTTTTTTTTTATGTTTACATTATTTCAATTTTTCATTTTTTTATTTTTTTGTTTCATTAATTTTTTTAATTTTTTATTTTTTATATTTTAACTTCTTCGTTTAATTTCTTTTAAATTATTTTTTCGTCGCTTAACTCGTCAAGAAATAAACGTAAGTTTCAATTTTGTTCACAATTTTAATTTTCTCTAAAAAAAAGTTATGTTTATGTATTGTATTTACGCACATACCTTTGTAGTCCAGTTAATATTACATATCTCTTTATTACATTTCTCAATTCAATATCGCCCGTACCTACATAGATTTTTTTTAAATTCTTAACGGAATACCACATGAAAATATAAAGTTGAAACAAACAGCAAAAGATTGATTGGAAGGAAGCAAAAGAATAAAATGAAATAAGATTTTACCTTGCTCAGGGGATTCAACGACTCGTCCCCACTAATGAGATGGGATCAAATGCACAACACTTCTCGTCCCACACTTTCTAATGTTGACGTTACGGGTGAACACGACTCGTCCCCAACTTTCTAATGTTTACTTTAAGGGTGAACACGACTCGTCCCATACTTGTAATTTTTTTTTTTTTTTTTTTTTTTTTTTTTTTTTTTTTTTGGTTAACACGACTCGTCCCCAAAAAATATTTTGATTTTTAAGTATTTGAGGACACTTTTTCTTCTTAATGCTATTTTGAAGAAGATAAAGGTCATAGAAAATTATTTGGCTATCTTATTTTGCACAACCTAAGATCACCTCAGTCGAAATCAGGATAAGCGCCTATTATATATGTTATAGTTAAAACCCGAAATCAGTCAGAACTAGTTTTAACTAGTCAAAACTAGTTTTCACTAACGCCTTTTGTGAAAACTAGTTTAGACTAGTTAAAACTAGTTTTGACTGCAAGCGTGAGATGATTTTAGTTAAAACTAGTTTTCACTGGAAAGATCTCACTGGGCATTTAGTTTTCGCATTTTGACCTCCTCGGCCGCTCTCGAGTCTGAGTCGCCAAAATTAGTAATCATGTTTTATGTTATTAATCTTATGATACTTTGCCACGTGTAACAGGGCTTAAGGCGCAAAAGTATGCAATCCATCGTGCATCCCTTGATAAGTCCCATAAGGGCTCAGCATCCCCTCTTAAGACGGAGTTAAAACAAAAACCCAAAGGGTTGGAGAGGGGCTGAGCCGAAAAACCGTTGATACCCAGCGAACTATCGGTAGATTCAGGAACCTTTTCTTTCACAACCCCTTATCCAACACATGTGGAAAGGCAATTTCCTTAATAAAAACGAATTAATTAATTTATTTTTGTATTTCTATGTATTTTTAGGTAGATTTCTTTCAGAAAATCTACCTATTGCAATGGGGGCAGTAGTCTCAGAATCAAAAATTTTTGTGACAGGTTTTCATTTCAGACCCCCTGGACCCCAAAACCACCCTCAACTCAAAAAAAGGGGTACGGCCTAGCGACTCTGATACACCGGTTCCCACTAGATCACCGAAGTTAAGCAGAGTCGGCCGAGGTTAGAACATGGATGGGTGACCACTCTAGTCATATTCATGTTCTAAACGCGGCGCTGTATTCCCTATCTCCCAACTCAGGGGATTGAGGCAATGAGTAGTACCTTTAGTGAGGTACGATTTGGTCAAACGCTTCAAATATTTGTGTAAGACGTTTGACCACGTCTGACCGTGCCTATGGCTTAGGAGGGCTAGCCTCCCGGACGTTAAATCGAAAAAAAAAAAAAAAAAAAAAAAAAAAAAAAAAAAAAAAAAAAAAAAAAACTCAAAAGTTTATATATATATATATATATATATATATATATATATATATATATATATATATATATATATATATATATATATATATATATATATATATATATATATATATATATATATATATATATATATATATATATATATATATATATATATATATATATATATATAATAATTAGGTTTTAAACTAACACATAAAAAAGAGGACATATATATATATATATATATATATATATATATATATATATATATATATATATATATATATATATATATATATATATATATATATATATATATATATATATATATATATATATATATATATATATATATATTCGCACGATAACTTGAGTAATTTTTACTTGACGATCATGAAATTCGGTATTTAGGGCTTTTAAACTAATAGAATTTATGAGTTCGTTAACGGCTGAAATCGGACCAGCGGTTTTGGTAGTTTGCTTAGGGCCTAAACTGCGTATCTCCTAAACCGTTCATCCAATTGCTTTCAAACTTAAAAGTGATGTTATGGGGATGTCTAAGAAAGATTTAAAGTTGGTTTGGATCAGCTGGGTGTAATAGATTTGAATCTAGGTAAAAAAGAAAATTTTTGAATTTTTACCGGGAAACAGATGATTTTTTTTTCTTCGAATTTTAGAAACTTCGAGATCTAACCATCTGAAAGAAATCTACCTCTTTAGTCCTGCTGCCGCGGGACTCATTTTTTTTGTAACGGGTATGTTTTTGTTGACTGCATCCGTAATATATTTATATCTGTGGAGCTTAAAAAAAAAATCTATGTAGTGAATGTACGTTTTTTCCCCCTGAGAAATGTTATTTTATCGAAATCAATTTCCTTGCAATTTTCTTTGTATTGTATAAAGCGGAAGGACACCATTGAGTAGGTAGTTCGTGTCACGAAAATGCAAAAATAAGTCGGTGACGTTGATATTTATTTTATTTATTTTATTTTATTTATTACTCCCTGTTTTAAAAAGTATACTCATTAAATTCGGATTAAAATATGTAATGAACTTCCTCGAAAACTAATGAGTAATGACTAATGAGAGATATTTTTAATAAGTACATATTAAGAGTGTATTAAAGGCACCGGTTTTAGTATTCTCCGATTATCTCCGGTTCTACTCAAAATTTTTTAACAATTTTTTTTTTAAATTTCGTTGATTTTTAAATGCCGAACTACTAATGTGCTCCAAAAAAATATTTTTCCAGATTTTTGATTTTATTTCCTGTATAAATTGCAAAAAATCAAATTCGACTCCATTAGGAGTATCTTCAAAAAATATTAGAAAAAACGAGACCAAAAAATCGAAAATCGGTTCATAAGTTCGGGAGCAAATCGGAGAATAAGATTATTCTATTTTTTCTCCTAGCGAAATATTTTTTAGAAGCAAGCTAGTTGATCGCCATTTAATTTTAAAAAATTAAAAAATAAAAAAAATTTCACAGAAAAATTTTGAGTATAACCGGAGATACTGGTTCAGAGATAGCTAAAACCGGGGGCCTTTAGTACACTCTTAAGGCGCATCCACACTATGCCGGGCGGCCTAGTGCGGCCTAGGCCGCTCGGCACAACCCGCGTTAGTGTGGATGCCCGGGCGGGCTAAAAAAGCCGGGCCGAGCCGAGCCGGAGCGAACCCGCAGAAAGTCGGTCCGATCAAAGGAGGCCGCGCGGCCTAGGAGCAATGTGGACGTGCCGCGCGGCCAAGTCATTGCTCTGATTGACCTATTTCGAGACCGAAAACCATTATGGGACAGCGGACATGCAGGGTACAAACTAAAAAATCTGCGCCTTAATTTGTTGATGGATGTTCGGGAGGAATGGACTGTAATAAAAAACTAAAATAAAATAAAAAAGGGGGATAGGATTAGGATATTAAACAACCCTTGGGGTTCGGGATAAAATAAAATAAAGGAAAAAGGGAAAGCGGAAATGGGAAATTTGGGCGACGGGATTTGACTGACCTTTCTCGTGGCGACGCTGTCTCGGGGCCGGCTTCGGAGCGCTCCTTGCCTTCGGTGTCGTTGAATCCTGGTGGATAGTCGTTCAGGGGGGTGTAGGGGGAAAAACGGGGGGGAATTCACCCTTTTTGGCTGTGGGTACACCTTCAGGACAATTTTGGGAAAAAGGGAAAGAAAAAATGGCGGTGGGTTTTCACGCCGGGAGTTCAACAAGAAGTGAAGTAGAAGGTGGGGATAGAAGGAATTTGGTAGGGAAAACTGGAGAGGGTAAAGGATTAAATTTTAAACAGAAAAATAATCGATTTTCTTTTTTTCTTTTGATTATGAATTTGGCGCCAACAATGGAAATAGCCGTTTCATTCGAAGTAGACAAGATCGAAGTCGAACGTAAACTTTAAAACCTAACCAGTCATTTTTGGAGGGAAAAAAAAGAAGGAAGTAAGCTCAAAAAGGACTGGAAGGGGTGCAGATGAACCATACAGCAGCAAGTGTTCACTACAGTGAATTGATTTGCTCACGAGACGTCATATTTGAAGAGAATGATACACCAGAAAAAACAAATGAGCACACCAGTAATGACATCACAGTTGTCCTAGAAATTGAAAAAATTCCTGAAAATTTAAATGAAGAAAGTGCTGCTTTATCAACGGAAGACGGGCTACTCAATGAAGAAATTGAAAATTCTTTTACTCTAGATGAAAGCAATTCCACAATCAATGGATCAACAACCGATGAAGGAAATGACATGAATAACACCGTCTATGTGGATGCTGAAAATGAAGAAGAAGCAATTCAAGGAAGAGGACAGAGAACTAAACGACTCCCAGGATATCTGAGGGATTACGCTCTTCTGACATACGAGGAAGCAATGAATGGCCCCGAAGCACATAATTGGAGAAAGGCCGTTGACAGGGAGAAGCAGTCGCTAAGCAAAAACCAGGTATTTAAATTTTTGCCTGCAGAATCTGTAAAAGAAAAAAGATTCATCACTAGTAGATGGGTTCTTAAAAGGAAAGAAAATGGGCAATTCAAAGCCAGATTAGTTGCACGTGGGTGCGAGCAGTCCGAAGGAGACTATAATGAAACTTATTGTCCAGTGGTGAACCAAGACGTTTTACGTTTCCTCATCGCCTTTGCGAAAGCAATGGATAAAACATTCATGACGTTTGATGTATCGAGCGCTTTTCTATATGGAGGTTTGTCTGAAGAACTGTACATGAAACTTCCACAGGGCTTCGAAGAAGATGAAGACAAGAAAATTTGCCTTCTAAAGAAATCCTTATATGTATGGTTTAAAACAGGCCCCGTTAAATTGGAACAGAACACTTGTCGAATTTTTGAAGAAAAAAGGGTTGAATCAGCTCATCACAGACAAATCAGTATTCAAAAATGGCGACAATTCTCTCATATTGGCTCTACATGTAGATGACGGACTAGTCATTGGAAACAGACCAGATATCATCATGAAATTTCTCTCGGAATTGAAAAGTGAATTTGATATTACTTTTGACAAAAACCCTTCAGTCTATCTTGGAATGGAGTTGAAAAATGAAAAAGAAGATATTTTCCTACACCAAGCAAAATACATCGAGAAAATCCTAAAAGAATTTGGAATGGAAAATGCCAAAAGTGTGAGAACTCCATCAACCCCAGGCACAACTGATGACTCCACGCCAGATGACACCTACCCATATCGTGAAGCTGTTGGCAGTCTTTTGTACCTGTCAAACCATACAAGACCTGATTTGACTTTTGCTGTGAACGCCGCATCAAGAAAAGTAGAAAATCCAACCGTCAAAGATGTGTTGAAAGTCAAAAGGATATTCAGATACCTACAAGGTACCAAGAACCTTGCCATCAATTATTCGAAAGGACAAAACATCTCGAACATCGATGCCTTTTGTGACTCCGATTTCGCCGACGACGAAGCAACGAGACGTAGCACGAGTGGTTTCATAATACTTTACTGCGGAGGAGCAATTTCCTGGTCGACACGAAGACAGTCAATTGTAGCAACCAGCACTGCAGAAGCAGAGTTTATTAGTGCAAGTGAATGTGTGAAGGAAGTGCTTTTCCTGAATTCGTTGTTTAAAGAAATGACGGGTGAAAATTTAAATGTTAATCTATATATTGATAATCAAAGTGCTATCACAATGATAAAAAATGGTTGTCAACAAAAAAGAGCTAAACATATTGATATAAAATATAAATATATTTTAGAAAAAGTAAATTCAAATAAGATTAACTTGAAATATGTTCCTTCAGAAGAACAATAAAATTAGCCGATTTGTTTACAAAATCTTTGACACCCAATGTATTTGAAAAGCTAAGAAAAAAATTTCAAATTTAAGGGGGAGTGTTGGCGGGTAAATTTCAAATTTCTTCATCTTATACGTTGTTACCTTCTCAACTGTTACTCTATATATAAATTTGTCCTCTCATCCTGACCATGTGCTTAAAAACTTTTGTTCCTTAAAAATTATACTTGTTGAATATAAAACTGCTTTGTGCTGTATTAAAAACCAAAACCTCAACAGAATGTACGTTTTTTCCCCCTGAGAAATGTTATTTTATCGAAATAAATTTCCTTACAATTTTCTTTGTATAAAGCGGAAGGATATTACTCCCTGTTTTAAAAAGTATACTCATTGCCCTTTTACGGAGACGGGGATTTTTTGTTTTTCCCTCATCTATTTTTTTTTTTTTTTTTTTTTTTTTACTTACTACATAGTTAAAATCTTTATTTTTCTAATCTTTTGCGCAATTCATTGTGATAATTGCATTTAGAATCACTTTTCGGTCGGAGGATTCAGGCAGACTTGGTCTTTGCGTGGAAAGTGTTACACAATTTGATTGATTGCCCGGATCTGTTAGATAAATTCTCTTTAAATGTACCACAGAGATCCCTCAGGACCCATGAGCTTTTTTTCTACCCCGTTTTGTAGAACTAATAAAATTACCTTGCTCACTCTCCGATATTCCCGGCTTCACCGGTTGGTGTACAGTTTTTAACTTCCTCAAAGAGAAGTTATTGTAATACCGTCGGATTCGGGTTTTTGGGGAAGGGTCTTCCAGACCCCCTAGGGTCAAACTGACTTTTGATCTTTGCCGGACATGACTTTGTCTGTGGTGCCGGCCGTCCGTCGCCTTTTTTTTCCGGAACACTTCACGGCCACAATTTTCATCCGATTTTCTCGAAATTTTCACACAATCTTCCTTTCGTGGTTATCTTGAAAGTGACGAGAGCGATTTTTGAAATGATTTTATTAGTAAACCGAATAAGGGGTCTACCTCATTACTGACCAAAGTAAAAGCGTACTACCAGACAAACTACTAATGCGACCGCGGTGAAATTTGGCCGGGAAGCTTATTTTAGTTGGTAGCACCGATCCGCGAAGGAAGTTTTCAAATCGGACAACCGGGGGCGGAGATCTCGAAAAATGATTCCCACGGAGGGCAGAAAAAATGTACTACCGGACAATCTACTAATGCAACTGGGCTGAAATTTGGCAGGCACACTCGTCGATGGAAATACAGGAATAAGACCTTTGCAGAGCTCAAGTTTCGAAACGTGTAAAACACTCGGATGGCCGCTCATCGTAAACAAATATTTGGCTGTTCAAGTCACCAATTTTCCCGTCATCAATTCTTCGAATGCAACCGCAATAATGAAGGTAGCATCATAAATTAGCAAACTTTTTTAAATTTTTTTTTTTTTTAGTTTACAGCTATAATCAACCAAATGGGAAACTGCGCTAGAAAAGACATATGAAGCGACCGCTGATTCTTCATTGTGGCCTTATTTCAATCATGGTTCTCATAAAGCTGGCCCCTGAAGGAAGTGTCACCATTGATGCCACTGGTGTTGATGGGAATGAAGGTAATTAGTAATTACATATATTGAGTTTGAGTGAAATTAGTCCCATTTTCATAAAATTATCACCTAATTCAAGTTATGATTGAAAAAAAAAAAATCTCAAAAATTCCTTAATTAATTAACTAATTAGGTAATTATAATGTGTTTGAGTGAAATTAGTCCCATTTTCATAAAATTATCACCAAATTAAAGTTATGATTGAAAAAAATTTTTTTTTTTGTTTAAGGCGGAGACGACCATTATTTTTGTTTGTTTCTGAGTCAATAGATCGCAGCACATTCGGCTCCAAAAGTTTTTTCCTCGTTTTGGGCACTAAAAATGGTCCGATTTTTTTTCTGAAAAGCGCATTCTCTTTGATTCGGAAAACTCTAGACTGATCTGAGAGCACTTTTTCCGAAAAAAATTTTCTTCCGGAAAATCGGGAAATGAATTTTCCGGGAAAACTTTTTTTCAAAAAAACCAGGTACACGTTTTGTAGGGTACGACGAGCTGTTTCCAAATCTGTTAATAATTTCAAAATCGGTTAAAAAACGGCGTCGTAATCGCTGTTACAAGATTTAGACGGTGCGGGGGGTGGGGAGCGTCTGGGGGTCGTAAATCAAGATTAGACGGAGATGACAGGTGCAAAGCATTTTTTGGTGTTCAATGGCCTTTTCTTACATGTGTAGTTTTCTTTGAAAACGGAGTCGATTCACCAATTTTAAAATTCTGAAAAAAATTGAGAGTGTTTCTAACATAAAAATACACGTTTCCTGTTAATATAAATGTGTCACGATTTTTTTAACTACTGTTTTTAATAGAAAATGTGAAATTCGCACTCTGGTTTTTCGCATAAAAACGTCCAAAACTGGTCTCAATAATTTTTTGATCCAAACCAGAAAAATTTGAGTTGTTTCTGACATGTTTTTAAGTAATTTTCGACTTCGCAAAAAAAATTTTATTTGATTTTTTCGTCCGAGAAAAAATAAATAGTGACAAAACTTCGCTTTTTCACGTTTTCTGTTGTAACTGACCTTAGGGGCACCCTAGGACCCTAAAATTTGGTGAGTAGGTTTCTTTTTAGATATAAAAGACCCTAAAAAATTATAGAGCAAAAACTCGTCCGGGGCCGATTCGCCTATCTTAACCGGTGGGAGCCTTTGGTATCAGATGTGAAGATAAAAATGGTATTCCAGAGATAAACAGGATCTACCGACGTGATATCACAGAATTGATTTTAACTATCAGAA